>JBAJNP010001626.1:0-58147 GCA_036877545.1 Yasuhikotakia modesta
CAATGCAGGGCATCGGCACAGACGTCTACCTGCGCCTTCGACACATTGATGGCAAAGGAGAAAGTTTCCGAGTTTGATGTCATCGCCTGTTTAGCGGAGCCTGCATGCTTGTCACCATGTTTCTTCAAAACTGATTTAACTTTCAGAAGTTAAAGGTGAACCAAAACCAGGAAGTTCCAAGTTACTTTTGCTCATGTTACTTGTTGGACTGTCATTCCTTACTGCAACAGAATCACAGTTTGGTCTCATTTTCTGTAGCTTGTGGGTTTATTGCTTGTAGTTTGTGACCAGATTCAACCTCCGGAAATGTATGTGGGTAAATCACTGTGATTTAAAACTCTCAGCCTTAAGAAAGCTAGATCATAGTAGGTTTCAAAATCTAGCATGATGCCATTGAGATGTAAATGGTGTGAGGAAAATTTGGAGATGACATGAACTGAATATTTCTCTCTGGATTGTAAATAGTTTGAACTTTTAAGGACTAAATGCTGTGTCAGTGTTTAATTCAGAGAGAGTGTTTGAAAGTGAAGTGAACACACACACACACACACACACACAGCTGCAGCTGCAAAACTCTTCTGTTGCCTCTAAAGATGGATGATAAAAATAATGCTGTTAATCTTGCTTTATGTTCAGCTATGATGGTTTTATGATATTTCACATGCTGTTGTTGTGTTTCATGCTTCAAATTGAATGACAGGGGTTTCACACCACAAAATACAGTGTTTTGTTTTGTGATTTTTATTCACAAAGCATTTATTTATAGTGACTTTTAAATTGTAACGTTTTTTACACCATACTCTTTTGCAGATCTATCTTTTGGGTTTTATTTGGTTTATGTTCCAAAACATTAATCATGCTTGAGACAAATGACTAAAATATTCTGTTGAAATATTAACTGAACTGCTGGAGAAGTTCAAGCTGCACATATTAGCAGCACTATTACATACAATCAATGTTGTGTCTGATGTTTTTCCCTCTTGATTTCAAAATAAATATTTTACTTTTTGACGAAAATAACAATAAGTATCTCAGTTATTGCTCAAGTTTACCTTCTACTGGTCAAATCTAGGTATTAATCTTGAGTTTAAACAGCTTCACACTGGAAGACCCTGATAAACTGATGTGTAGTAGGTTAGCAGGTTTGAAAATATACTGACTATTGTGCACAAAGCATGAATTACTTTGTTTATATAAAAAGCCAAAGATGGGATGATGATGATGGAATGAATCATTATAAATGAAGCATTATAAATAGTGGTATATTGTTATAAATTGTATAAGTATGCTTGTGTCTTGTTTTTAACCTCCATTCATAGTTTGTCATTAATTAGTTCAGCCTAAAATCTCATTCTTTAATTATTCCAATGCATCAGCCAATAGCAATAACAATTTTGTGTTAGAATTAGTGTTACAATTACAGTAAGTCATTTGGGTGTTGCATGATGTATAGATATAAATTAAGCTGTAATACAGTACACATACAGTACTTTAAAGTATATTTCTGTCTGCCTGGCATTTCTTGTCACATCCATTTTATTTTTAGTTAAATTAATAACTTTTATGTTACCATGGACCCAACATGAATTAGCTAATTGTTGTGAAATAATAAACAGTCATTCTAGTTGATAATATTTTTCAGTCTTGCTGACTAGGGTTTTAACTTTTGTTTTTCCATACTTGTCCTGTCAAACTAAATGAGAAAAGTACTGTCAATTTTTCATCCAACAATGTTTCTTTAATAACCAATAAAATAACCAATACTGCCAAGCGAAAAAGGTAAGTTTGTCAAGTGTTAATTTTATTTTTTAGTCATGGTTGCCCAGTTGACCAATGGGGTATTACCAGTTATAGTTATTACCTGGTGATACCCCACAACAGAAAGTGTAGCTTTTATTTCATGACATTATGCTATATCTGTAGTTAAAATGATTAATGCACTAATATTATACATTTCAAAGAGTTCAAACTTCAAAGAGTTTGACAAACTGCAATTTGTCAATACAATTAAAAAAGCCGCTGATCTGCTACGATGCAACAGTATATATATAGTGAAACATTTATTAAAGTTGCTGGAGTCTGAAATCAAATCCAAATTTCCCTCTATCTCCCCTCCTCCTCCTCCTCTCTCTCTCTCTCTCTCTCTCACTCTCTCTCTATGCCTCAGTTTAATAAAATATAGAAGAGCAGTCTGCCCTTGATGTCTAATCCACCAGAGAGTGAACTTTTCCTGCTAACAGTGAACAGTGAATATATCATCAGTCAATCAATGATATATTCAACAAATCGATTTCAGCTGGAGAAATTTACTAA
Organism: Yasuhikotakia modesta; assembly: GCA_036877545.1. Lineage (NCBI taxonomy): Eukaryota > Metazoa > Chordata > Actinopteri > Cypriniformes > Botiidae > Yasuhikotakia > Yasuhikotakia modesta. The sequence continues at coordinate 2,314 of JBAJNP010001626.1, forward strand.
AAATAAGCTTAAGTGTTAGTAAGTAAAGCTTGTTGGTGATCGAGTAGTTATTGCTGTAGTTTCCTGTAGCTCAACTAATAGCACGTTGCATTAGAAGCGCAAATTTATCCAATGTATAAAATGTATACCTTCAATTCACTGTAAGTCACTTTGGATAAAAAGCATCTTTCAAATGAAAATGTAAATAATGTATGTGAATATAACAACATTGTAATTTGAATGAATTTGCATTTATATTGCTAATTGGTGAATTGAATTATTTGCACTAATTCACTTTATTACAGCCTTAGAAAATAATTTGTAAGCTTTATTGGTTTTATGAAATGATTTATTACAAAGAAACACAAAACATTTTTTAAGGATTCAAAAGTTAAACATAACGATGAGGTCACATCTCAAAATATATCTTTCAAAAGACAACCAGTCATCAGGGTCCATATTACAGAATTATTTACAACCAAAACATCACAATGGGAGAACCCACAGCACTAATCTACAAGTTCTAAGTTCTACCAGTAGTCAGACTTTACATACAGTGCATGATTATAGATGACATTACATCATAGGGCAATGTAAAGACTGTGTGCGCCTCCATATCTTTAAAGGGCCTGTTTACAGTATGTTTAGTACAGTAACAGTACAGCAACAGTACAGTAACAGTACAGTAACAGTACGGTATCAGTACAGTACTTGATGCCTGTTTAGTGTTGTGCTCTGTTCACCAAGTATGTTTGTATGTTATAGTTTGGCCCACAAAGGGCCTGCATCCACAGAATTTTAAAAAGGCTTTAAAATCCTCTAGAGATGTTACATTTATGTCATTCACAAAGTTCTATCATGTGTTTACAATAATTAATTTCAAACATTTTTTGGAAATTTAATTATGCTTTCAGTTTCCAATAAGAATGTAATGCACAAACCATTTAACACATTTCACTGTGTTTAAATCCATACTGCAGAATTACATAGATTATCCCCAAATATAAGACTATTTGAATAGCCTGAATATTATCAGCACAAGTAAATGGTAATGATGTAAAAGACGCTTTAGCTTCACTGTATTGCTGTCAGGTGGAAATGTATTAGCACATTAGCTTCACTTGAACCCTACAACAAACTTAAGGTCTTCATAAATTATGACAAATTAGAACTTCATTATGTGTTCCATCTTGCCATCGATCATTCATTTGCTAATTCAGCTTTAATAATTTGTTACTTGCAGTAACCCTTAAACACAACAGGAGCAACAACATCAAAACATTTCGTTAAAACTCTCTTAATCGTCATTATAGATGGAGACACAATCGCACATGTAAATATAACGAGAAATAATTTACAAAGCGTTTCAGTAGAAGTAACATTATGAAAGGGAAACGTTTTAGGATTGGTCAAAAGGCACAAGATGGTCAGAAGTTGGTATTTTCCAGAATAAATAGCCTCAGTGTGGATTAAAACAAAACTTCATGTCTCTGCCTTCCTGATGTAGTTTAATCCTGAATAATTCAGTAGCTGTTACAGTAACAAACGCATTAGTAGACTTCACATGTTTCACTTAAGATCATGTAAGTTTGAGGAAATACAATTTTGCACTGTTTTGGTTATTGGATCACACTTTGAAACAGCTGTGGAGTCCATGTTTGTTTTAGCAATCATGAATTGTTTTCCTTAAGGTCAACATGAGGCAAGACGACAGTCTGAAGACATGTCCCACTTTCTTGAGATGGTTCTTACAAAGTTTTTGAGAAAAGGGAAGAAAACAGTAAAAGGTTTACAGTTAAGTTGACTGAAGCCACAGTGTTGGTCCTTGTTGAGTTATTATATCAGATTTCTGCTAGAACCTAAAAAAGGTATATTTTTGATTCATAAAAAAGCAAAACTTTCCAACTGGCAGATTCATTAAGTTTGAATGCAGTTTCTCCAGAGCTTCTGTGAATGTACTCCTTACAGAAGGTCCTGTAATGTGATGTTTTTCCTCATGGCATGCTGACATGTCTCAGGAAGTGTTTCATTCTTTTATTTTCATTTACATTAAGGTCCATTAATATTGGAGTTTAGAGGTCGTCCACTGAGAAAAACAACAGACCTTGGAAATAAATTAGAAAGGGACAGAAATACAAAAATCCATTTAATCCTCTTCAAATTCATTTTCTCACCTTGCAGACGCTGAACAAATAAAGGAGTTTTTGTCAAGGAAAGAAACCTTTCAAAGGAAGAAACAAACAATGGCAATACAAAGGTTATGTCTTTAGTTCTTTACTTCCAAGTGACATCATCATCATGACATCATCATTACCAAACATGGAAAATCTGGTATGACACTCCAGCCTGTCCAACATCAAAGCAATCATGATGGCAAAACACGGGTGTTTATTGTATGTGTTGGTCTTTAACGCTCTATAACAGGGTGGGCAGGGGAGTGGGTGACAGCTGCTCTTTGGGGGCGTACTTGGCAAAAAACGGTAGGAAGAGGGTGAGCATGACACCCACAATAGCAAGCATGTATCCCCATCCTATCTGACACTCTCCTGTGTAGTACATGTCAGAGTCTCCGCAGAAAGACTTGACCAGGTCAGAGTTGAGACCAAAGGGGTAAACCAGCAGACCAGATGTCATAATGAACACTAGAACAGAAGAGACAGAAGATACAATTAAATGGTTTTCCTGAGTGGAAAAACACAAGTCAACAATAATACATGAGAACACGTGTAATTCAAAGAGGACAACACAGGTAAAGTACAATTTGGACATTGACAAAACTTTGTCAAATGTCAAAACTGCCATAGGAGCAAAATGTGGGCCACAAGTGTACAAAATAATACAACATCGACAACAAATGAAGCTCTGTTTAACAGTTTAACAGGTATGGTAAACCAAAAGTACTTCACAACAGAAACAAATGCTAAACAGCTGTTCTAAACAGGAACAAAGTATAAATAATTTAACCAAGACTGCATCATGAAAATTTGACCACAGCATTTGTGACGTCACAAATACCTGTAATAGCACCTGAAATGCTCAAGGTGGCAGTAGAGGGCCTTTGTCTTTCATGCCAATAGATAAACCACTTCATTTCACCAGAACAGTACTGGTCTTCATTTTGTCATGTAAATATCAAATATACCACACAAAACTTCCAGCTCTTAAATGTCTGAGAAACATCTAAATTCACTGGATTATGACTAACAGATCATCATTATTACTTTTCAAAGCAATTGAAAATTTTTATCTAGGGTCAATAAAAAATGAACCTGGGCTGCATGTACAGCAGGGTCCAGAATATAATAGGGTCTTGGGATGGCTCTGACATGTGACCTGCTCCAAATAAGGACAAAACCAAGAAATGTCACAAAAAATGTGTGGAGCTATTTTCAGAGCCTGCTGTTGTTCAATAATACATCCAAATTCTCATACAACAGCTGCGATTGTTTCCCACCCAACTGCAAATGAACTCAAAAGTCTAACACAGCCTGAAGTTACACTGTAGCAAAACTGCTGCCTCATACAAAAGTGTGGAGAATACACACCTACATTTTTCATCTGTTTTTCGTGGAATAATAAGAGAACAGTACAAATATATAAAAGTCTAATAAATCTTTATTTGCTGGCACTGCTCGTGTTTATTTGTTGCATGTCAATGAGGAAGCGGTTGACATATGCTGAGAGCCTCCGGCAGCGTCCAGAAATATTGTTTAATTACGTCTCTGTTGTGCTGTAATACATCACAATGTCTTTTTCTTGCACTGTTGCTTTTGTTGTTAACTTTGTCAATCTCTGTTGTGTGTTTCTCTTTTGTCATAAAGCAGGAGTCATAACCATTTTTTTATTTAAAGTTTGACACACAGTGTCTGTTACAAATACTGTCCAACTCATCTTAGGACATACCTACACTTTAAATTGGCAAAGAACGTGTAACAGATTCATTCACTCTCAGACCTCTGGATCTCTGAATCTCTCTGAATCTCAGTTGGAGATGCTACAAACACAATGTGGACATCTCCTGGAAATGACTAGTCATTGGAGGTGGATTTTCCTGTGCAGACAGGCAGTTGACCTCTGTGCCACCTCTCTTCCTGTCTGTCTCTCTCAATCAGTCTGAGAAACAGGAGAGAGGACCATCATTTTGCAATTTCCAATATTGCTTTACATTCCAGGCTCAGCAGATATTTAGAGCTCTGCGTGTGTTTAGACATAGTTGAATATGATACAGAAATGCTTTCGATATGAAAGCTGAGGATATAAAGGTGCTTTATATCTAACAGGTGCTGAAATGCAGCAAATGTTAATTATGTTGTATAAAGCTGAGAACCAGGTCTGGGGACTGTGAAAGGATGCTTCTAATAACTGCATTTGTCAAATTCCAGCGAGGCAAGCCTTGTAAACTCACTACCATCCTAATTACATCTGAAGTGTTTACTGTCTGCCTGAGTCATTTGTTATCAGGGTCATCAGAGAGAGAGAGAGAGAGAGAGACAGAGAGCAGCCACACAACATATAAAAGGCTAAAAAAAATGCAAGAAAGGGCAGAGATATTTAGAGAGACTGAGAAACAGTGAAGGTGAAATACTGTTATTGACAAATGTTAAATGTTAATTGCTCAGCGCAAGCTGTATGTAAAGTTTGGTTCATCAGTTTATCTTCCCAGCAGGGAATTATGTTCAGAATTATGTCCAGGATCAGACTAGGCCAAACCATCACAGTGAACCATTTCCAGGAATATTACATTCTCTGAATTGCCTGGAGATGATGACTGTGTGTCTAGCCTTGAAACAATTCCTCCCAGACCTCAGACATCAAGTTCTAAACTGAATGGATGATACATTGGTGATCGCCTATAGAAATCATGGCCTCTTTGCAGATTGGCATATCAGTTCATTATCAGTACCAGGGCAAATTGCTCTCCCTCAGGGCTGTTCCTGTCTGGGGACGAGAATGTGAGGACAGCCGTCAAGGTGAAACCTCGCCCTGGCCATCCTGAGTTTGTTTATCTGACCTCATAGCTCGTCTCACAGGGACCTTCTTTTGTGGACCTTCTGTGGAAGTTGTGCATCTGACCACTGAGGGGGACCAACTTATAGATTCTAGTCTTACAACTGAGGTTGTTAAGACCAACCTAAGCTCAATACTATGCCTTTTATGGTGCAGATAATGGCATTTGGACCAGCTAACACTGAAAACTTTATATTGGCTATTCCAACAGGGACACCATACCCAGGACTGCACATATGGCAGCAACATGCCAGTGGAGAACACTTTTGCCTCCCCCACACATGTCTGACTATAAATCACACCTCACACTTAATCCCAGTATGTGCATGCAGCCATTTAAAATGCATCAGCTGCAGTGATGAGATTTGTGAATGGTACAGCGTGGTTAAACTGGTCATATGCATCAGTGTAAATGGTCAGCCAGTCATCTGAATAACACAGACAACCTATGCATTGGTAATCAGTGTAAGACATACACTTTGAGTGTTACACATTTATCTATGTGTCACAGACCATCTATCTTCCTAATTGCTTTGACTTGCAGGTATCCTTTCACATCCCAATGCGTTAAGTCCATTTACATGAGCATCTCTGAGTCCACATGTCCCGTACACTCAAAAAGATTTGGGCTTGTAGTTGGGTTTGAACCCATGTAGATCTAAGACAAGCTTTTATGTAATACAAAATAAATACAATTATTTAAATATAACAAAGCATATTTAATTATGTTGATTTTATTAATTTCTGATTCATAATTGATTGTATTATTGTAATTTGTCTGCTGGTTTTTATGCTTTGTTTCTGTTTTTATTTAATATCTCTCTCATTGCATCTGAATCCTGTCTCTCTGCCTTTGTGTTTCTCCAACAATTACAGTTCATTATTGTAATACAATACAAATGTACTCTATGACAGCAATGAAAATCACCATTGAAAACGTGAATTACAAAATAACTGAAACCTCAGTTCTGTGTTTCCTCAATGTCTCTGTGTGTGTGTGTGTGTGTCTGCAGATGGTTCATCACAAGGGAATACAGTCTGTCAGAAAGACAAAAGACACACACCTGAGCACTGAGCAACCATTAATATGTCTGGGAGTGTGTGAATCTGTTTGTGTCTTTGTTGGCTATACCTGTTTGCTTTAATGCATATATATAAATGTATGACATGATATTTTTCAATCTCAGTGCAGATTCCTGTCTTATTGGCACACCTGTTATATGTATAGATGTCTGTCTAGACTGTGTGTCTGAATGTGTGTGTTCATGAATTTTTAAAGATGTCTGCACATATCTATAAGAATGCATCTCTGACATCAGGCTAGTGTGTGTGTGTGTGTGTGTGTGTGTGTGTGTATGTGTGAATTTCTTCAGGAGCAGGCAGAGTTTGAGCAGAGCTGCAGTGATACAGCTGGGGTCTGTTGTATCTGTGGCCCCACCGGACTGGAGATAAAAACATTCCCATCTCCTGCTTCAACACCAGCAGAGGGTCAACAGTCCTGACAGCTCTAATGAGAGACACATATGGGAGGTAAAAAGCAGCTACACAGGAGGATGAGAAGTCATACCTAATACATCTAGAAGTGTGTGTGTGTGTGTCTGTGTGTGTGACATACATACTTTTATATACAGTGGAGTCCAACTGTTGCAAAATCAAGAGGAAATATTTAGAAATAATAAGATCATTATATATTCAGATTATTTAGATGCACAATTTGTAAGTCACTAATTAAATATGCTAATTTTTTACGAACCATCTTCCATACTTTGTACACAATATCAGGTTTCCCAGATCATGTTTGGATAGGCATTACTTATCCGGTTTTACAGTCAACATAGTAAAACAACAGTCACAAAGTGGGCTCAGATTTGCTAACATGCCTTCAACTGTCTCCAATAAAAATCTGAGAATTAATTTCTACCTTAGCACTTGTATCTTAATTAACTGGCTATAGTTGTATTGTTCTAGTATGTCAACAACTGTAAGATTTTGAGACAATTTTAAACTGTAAAAGACAAATAGTGAAACATTCTCAACTTCATATTAAGGTTTTAATTTATTTATTAATTTATTAACTTATCCCTATATTTATACAAAACACTGTTATTAGTGGTCTCAGATTGTGGAGGCTATTGCTGGCGTTGTCCTCCTGACTCAAACCTGTGAACATATATAGCATGATGCGAAACTCTCAATATTGACAACTCAAGTTTCTGTAGTACTACAGTCCCAATAGTAGTTAAAAAACCCAACAGATCGGCTCAGACATCACACACCAAATCCACCTTATTAAATCTGCTGGAACCCACAGAGTGATTCAGTAACTGCTAATCCTCTGGATGAGTGATTTAACTGTTCAGACACTGTGGATCTAATCAACACACATGACTGAACACAATCTCTGTCCCACTGCATGATAATCTGTTATGCTGGGAAACAAACTTATTCACATGCTGATTCTGAAAGCATCTTATGCTGTTTCTCAGTGCAGCTGTACCAGCATAGCCTTGCTGTTTACCAGCAAAAATGGTCACAGTGTCTCTGCTGAAGCTGGTTGACCAAGGGTGACTTGCTAGTTAAATTAGTTAGGAAACAACAAATGAAAAACAGTGAGATTTTTTATGTTTGTATATGTGTGTAAAAATAATATTTTAAATGTAAACGTCTGGTAATTATATTACATTGAGGGCGATGTTAGCTTTTTTTGTAATAAATGTTTTCATTATAAATGAATTAAATTAGCAAATTAGTCAGTGATTTAATTAACAAATACTCAGTTGTGGTATTAGTATTTTTTCCACATTAAATAAATTTTACATGTAAAGTCATTTTGGAAAATGTGTCACAATTATAACAAATATTTAGTTAAGTTTATTGCATTTATTTTGAATGGCAAAACAGCTTTAAATGTGAAATGACCCAAATACTGATGTTTCCTCAGTGTTCGCTGTTCATAACCCCACCTGTCTGCCAACACCCACAATTCCCTGGGGCTGCTCCTGTGTGTGGTCTGTTCTCTCAGGTAAACTCTGCTGCTAATGAACAGTTCTGAGAGACAAGATATAACCCTGCTGAGCTCACCAACAGACAGACACACCAGATCAAACTCTCTGTCTGTCTACCAGTCTATCTGCCAAATTCTGCACACAAAGCATTTCCAGTTCTTTTATCCCCTYGTTACACACACACACACACACACACACACACACACACACACACACACACACACACACACTTCTATTGTTTTTATACAGAGGAGATAATATTTTCTAACCCCCAGTGTTACCTCTACTCCTACAGAACCTTTTTGCCCTTTTTAATAATAAGTACCTTATGCTCATATTAGTATATTAGTGTGTTCATTAAGGTTTTCCGTTGGCTATTGGCTATCAATGTGGATTTATTTGGTTACAACAATGTAGATGAAACTGTACTGACTTTCTTTCTCTCTCATTTTCTTTGTTATCTTTTGGGACAGTACATCATGTAAATATCATTACAGTAGAAGGACATGCTAAACACAACAATAACATCAATATTTATGACAATAATTGTTTGTTTGTTTAATTTACATATCTTTTCAAATACGGACTATTTACTCTGTGTGTGCTTGTACATACATACAAGGGGGGCTAGGGGGCCTACATACATAGGGGGGCTAGCGATTCTATTGTGTCAATGAATGTCTTTGAAAAAATATCTGTACAAATGTGTGTGTGTGTGTGTGTGTGTGTGTGTGTGTGAATCAGAGGGTGACAGGGTGTAATTTCCTGTCATCTCATACCTCTGATGTTAAGATGAGGTGATTTCAACCATGAAGAAACATAAGGAAGAGAAGGATGGCTGTGCAGAGAGGGTCATGGAGGGTTTTGTAGAGAGATGAGAGGCGATGACATGGTCTAGCACACACACAGTGGGGTAAGCACCATGTACACTATATTGTACAATCCTTTATCTAAGTCACAGAACTTTACACTTTACACTGTAGTGGTTAAATATAAACTGATTTGGTTTGGTGTTGTACAAAACTCTTTTATGGGTCTGAGAGGGTGGGTTCTACCAGACCTGGTCCTGGTACCTTTCAGTTTTGGGATAAATCCAGTTTAGTTCTGAAGCAGTCCAACAATGAGATAATGAATGTAGATTAAGAACACATCCAATATGTGCAGTGCTTGGGGCTCCCATTACCATGACTGAGAAACATTGATGGGGGAACAGAGTGAAGTAAATTACACTCATTTAAGTCCATTCCAGAATGTAGCCTCCACTCAAATAAAAACCCTGGTCGCAGCTATTAACTTCAATTTTATTTTTGTAGTGCTTTTCCCAGAATGCACAGAATGCAACAACAATGTTCAACAATGTCTTTAGAATATTTGAAAATGACAGGCAGATGTGTATGATTAGGGCTGGAAGTAAACTATGCTCCAGAATCCCAGAAGTCCTGATTTAATGGTAACCTTGGTTGCAGATTCTAGGGTAAAGGGGAATTCAGACAGTTTTGCCAATTAAAGGTTTCCACCTAGACATGACAGGAAATAGGAATTTAAAGTGGTGAGTTATACCAGCGGCATTCCAATTGGATGGATTACATGAACATGAACATTTAGTTAGTGTGTGTGTATGTGTGTGTGTCTACTGGTCTGTATTGAAGTCATGCTCTTTGGGGCTTGATGCCATTAGAAGCTATCAGCACACAGCGGTAGGCAGATCTAATGGAGCTTTTATCTGTCAGCCAGGTGTGTGTGCAAACTCAAGTGGGCTCTTGGGAAAGACACTGCGATTACTGCTTTTTTACTGTTTTTTTACTGTTATGAAGACTACACCAGCATTTCAGTATGATTTCCTCACAGCCTCAATGACTTACTGCTCAGTTTATATTTATTAGCCTGACCTGACAGCAGCTGCCTATTGGAGTCAGTGTGAGATACAAAATGCAACTTTTATTTTATTAGTGCAACTAGCTGCAAGCTATCAGAGAAATATCTGCAAGCCATCTTTATCTCTCTCTCTCTCTCTGTCACTCACACACACACACATACACACACACACACTTTTATTAAGGGGATAGTGCATTAAAGGTTCAAGATATGTTAATGATCAAAATAACTTTATTTGTATACAGTCAGAAGTACAACACCATAAACAGAACAAGCAAAGACTCTTCACACATTTATTATAAACACTGAAGGTTTGAACAATAAGATCAACAAGATTTGTATTGTAAATATATTGTGACTACAGCTTGTAATTCAAGAGTAATTCAAGTTGTTAGTGTTTAACGGCAGATTTTTATCATTTTTATTTTCCGTGATAACTTTCAGGAAAAAACAGCCTGAATATTGTGCAGAATACCTTTCTTTGTGTTCCACAGATGGGAAGAAATGTAAACATGAGATGTTTTCAGACTTTTCAATAGTGGAAAAACTTTTCCTTTAATTTAGAGGGTTCTGACAGCAGATTAATGAGGATGTTTTGGCTGGAGAGAGGAAAACAAAGACGTGATAGTTTTGTGTATGTGTTTGGAGAGGGTTATTAAGCATTCAAGTCCCTCTAAAGAGACTTTCGCAGCTCTGTGGACTTTAATGATAATCTGTCTGCAGTGAAGAGATTAGATTACACTGTTTCAACTGTCACTTGGCGTCATTAAAATCAAATCAACCCATTAAGCATATTGATGGGCCTTTACACACACACACGCACACACACACACACACACACATCCGGCGCATCACAAACAGCCATCATTAAATGACCTAGAGGAGAGTGATGTTTTGCTCTGCATGGCTGCCCTCCCCATGCTGCCGCTCTCATCTCTAATGCATTTGTAATTAAAATGTAACAGCCGTGCACCAGTGTGTGTGTATGTCACAGTACATCTGTGGTACAGATTACCTTCAGTGTTTAGAGCACAGCTCTCACATTCCCATCAGAAAGAAAAACATTCAGCTGCTGTATTAAAACCGTAACTCGCAATAGATCTAGCTGCATGGATATGTGTACATGCATGAGGTGTGCGTGAGATCGCAGGTCAGTCAATATCCCAGAGATACATTAACTTTTGCCACCCCAACAGTTCAAAAATTTCCTCTGACCATCTAATTCTGTGTCCTGCATCTCTCACACGGTGGATGAATAAGGTTGAAGTTTAACTGTGTTCAGCAGCCTGTACCAGTTGCCAATGGAAGATGAACTGAGATCATCAGAACAGCTGTCACAAAAATGCGATGACAGCATTTTTGTTTCTTGTATTTTGATGGCTTAGTACAAAGACATTTAACAGGTTAATCTAGACTGTGTGAATTCCTCTCTGAGATAAAAGTTAATACACTCAGTAGTGTATTAACTGCATACTGTACAGATGCAGTAGTACATCTGAATGTTTTTTAAATTGATTTGCATTCTGCGAAGGATCAGGTTATCTTTCTTATAATTTGATTTATGTATTATGTTGACATACTGTCAACTGTTGAGTGTATTTACTTGGCAGTCTATCGTTATTCACATTTGGTGTCTCTGAGTGTTTGTCTTGGGACCTGCTTGTAAAACATCAGACACAGTGATTTTCTGAAGGACCAGATTGGCCTGTTTAAACATCAGTTCGACTCCTCGACCTCCTGGGAGCTTCATACATGCTAGAAGCTTTACAAGTTTGGAATTACAATTCGATTTCAAATGATTTGGTCAGTACAAAATAAACGTGAAAATAAATTATTATACGTTTAACTTAATTATGCTGTGTTTTCCACTATACTAAGTAATGTTCGTGTGCATTCATTTTGTAAAAACAATGCGATTGAGTCTCAGCACTAGTGAAACCTCTGTAGCTGAAATGTTGAGTAAATCACAGTTTTTATGCTTCATATACTGTAAAATGCAAAATGGACAGAGTGATGGAGACTATTTGGTTTGTCTTCATGTAATTCAATTAAATTCAAAACATTTGGCCTCCAACAGTAAGACCCACTCATTTAAAAACATAGAACCTGGTTACAAATCAACACCACTATGCAGTCAACAGGACAAATCTGATATTGCAATACTTTTACAATAGGCTCTTTCACTCTTTTAGTAGAATTTGCTTGTATATTTCTGTCACATTCATGCATAACATTGTGTGTGTTAGAGACAATGAAATGTCAATAACATTTAGTCAAATGTAAGTCTCACAATAAACTGTACAATACAACAACACAAAACAAAACGTGCACTGAGACGGATCTGAAGTAGAATGAGATTTGAGGGATTTTTCTCTGTAATATCTTTAAATATATCAAAGTACAGAATAAAGTGTTCAGCCTCATTCCTGCTTTTGTCTTTCTTGTAGCCCTAAATATCACTAAGGGATTTAGGTCACGGGTGTTCAATAATTCAGCAACCAGATTCTAAACAGTTCTGAAACCTCACCACAGTCCCATTAACAAGCCATGAATTATTTCAATCTTCACATCTGTCCACTGTGAACATACAATCTGCCTAATGGCTTTTTTTCTCTGTACGTTCTTCTGGTATGTTTTTTAGTTTGCATAGCATCCTGCACTACAATGTTACAGTTTGTGATTCAGGTCTGATTTGACTAAACTCTCTCTCTCTCTCTCTCTCTCTCTCTCTCTCCCAGTTGTCAAGCAAAACCTGATTTGTTTGTTCTCTGTTCTGATTTTGGAGTGAAACCTGACATGAACATGTTTTTGACAGGTTTCTAACATTTTCCTACTGTCTTTCCTACAAAAAACTGAGAAAAGACTGAGAGAAAGAATTAAAGCGGTATGAGAAAGTAGCAAAAATGAGGCAGAAAAAATGTTCAGATAAAGAAAATAGACATTCTAAAGCTAAAAAGAGTGTGTTGGAATAAGAGATACTAGAATGAACTCAATTACAGTGAGAATAATAGTCAGTCAGAGAGACAGAGAGAGAGACAGAGAGAGAGACTGAGAGAGAGACAGAGAGAGCGAGGCAGCGTACTTAAGTCATACTGTAACAGAAAGTAATTACAGAGAGGTGAGATAACATACTCCAGGTAATATGACATCTAAAATCAGTCAGTGCTGTTAGAACTTTCAGACTAAGCCTAAACATCTGGGCCTGGTTTCACAAACAGGGTCTAGATTAAGCCATGACTGGACCTTAGTTAAATTAGAACATTTAAGTAACTTTTACAAACATGCCTTAGAATTAAACATTACTGGAGTGCATCTTGAGACACTAATACATTTTAAGACATCTCAGTACAAGCTTCTTTCAGTTAAGACATGTCAAGCATGCATTTTAAACTTTGTCTGTGAAACCATGCACTAAAGTCAGGTTTAAGCCCCTTTTTAAGTTTAAGTTAGTCTTAATCATTGTGCTTTAATCTGACCTCTTTAGCTGCATTCCATTGCACTTTAAATTCTGTAATTTAAAGTTGCAAATTTGAAATTATACAGGATGGAAACTTCCATATATAGGAAAAATGCTTACCTGAGGTGTATTTCCAGGTGTTTTGTAAATGGAATATTTTTCAAAACTGCAATGAAAACACTTTTTCTGCATTTATAGGTCAGCTGACGTCGGTGTTGCCAACTCCACAGTTTTCCTGCAGAACTGGGATATTTTTATAGTGCAGGTTAAAGGCCTGACATGAAACGTGCATTTTATTCTGCTTTTCCCCCTGGAATAAAATTTTGCATCCCAGGAAGGTCATTGGCCTCCTTTTGGGATAGGTTTAATTGCCCATTGGGCTGGTTTTCCTATAAAAATCTGGCAACTCTACCTGGCATATGTAAAAGTAACTCTTGGAATGACTTATAAACTACCACAAAAGTTTTGCGCAAATCTGTAATGGAAACTGACACTCCAACTGCTCCTCATCTCTTGTGACCTGTTTACAATTTGACATTTCTGTCCTTCGTGACCTAAGAGCTCAATCAATGTCTTTCACTGTTCACATACAATCCAATTCCAATACAGTAAAAAATAGCTTCACCTATTGAGGACCATAAAATATCTTTATCAATATATGGAATCACAGATAACTTTATCGCCCGCTTGAGTGCTGGGGTTTGTTATGTTACAAAAACCCAACGAAACCCAACAACATTTTTAGCTTAAAAAGGAGCTGATGTCTAGTGTATTTTAACTAGTTCATATTTTAATTTAAATCAAGCCTGCAACCATTGGGTTACAAAAGTCTGACTCTCTACCTATTAGGCCACAATTGCCCTAATGAATTCCACCATAACAGCACATTTGCAGTTTGTTAGCTGATCATTCATGTCTGCATTTGCACTCCTAAAAAGATGTTTCTGGCCCTACGCTGAGGGTTATAACATATCGCATGTTGTGGTTGTATGTTTATTTCCTGATCAGACATCAGCAAGGTTTTGGCACATTTTAAAAATCTGGTTTGGCATGTTTAGTCATCTGAGAGAATTAGGTTTGACATGTCTGGTAGTTTGACAGAGATTTATTGTGTTTGGAATTAAACAGAGTGAGGCGTGACGTGTTTCGCAGTCCAGCGCAGGTTCAGGAGTGTTTGGCAGTGATGCCGCTCAAATGCGCCGCTGAATACTGATGAAGTACAGACACGCATTTCGATTCATGAGCCGTCTGCTGTCAATTCAAAACACTTTTAGCAGAACTCGGGCAGATGTGTTTATGTAACACATCAATAAATTATGCAAGCTTACAGTGTTCTCTGTCCTTTGTCTGTCCTAGTCTTTTTGTCTTTCTGTTCAAGGTGTAAACAAGGGTATTTTTACGTTAGTAGCTTTAATCCTTTGGAACAGGAAGCTAACAATCTTGCTAAAGAAAAATAATTATGACAGACCTCCTTTGACTGATGACATAAAATAATTACTTTTTTATTCGCTCACCCAGACAAAAAGACCCATGGCCTTCTGGGATAGCTGTAACCTTTGGCAAAAAAACATTTGATTGATGAGGCGACTCATTTTCCTGTATGAAATGATAACCAATCAAAATCTAAAGCCAGTGTGCTTTTGTCTCTCAGAATCTTTCTTTTATGTTTCTAATTTGCATGACCAAGCTTGCTGTCAAAATGAAAAGGGGGATTATATTTTAGAAATTTTCATTACTTCAACATCAAATACTTGTCTCAAGTGACACTCATTCCCAGGCCTGAGCTTTTATCTGAGGGATGGACAAAAATGTGTTCAACCATCTGATGGTACAATCAGAGAGGGGACCAATTTATCTGTCTTCAGCCCGAGAGTCACTGTTGCCTGCTAATGACAAATGCACTTGCATCCATGGTTTGATACATTTGTCTTTCAGCTTTGAGGACAAGTGAGAACCAGAGAGATTATGGCTCTAGCAGCAGTGATGTTTTTATGTGAGTGCAGCATTTGGACAACTGAGAATGATAAAAACAGCCTTATGAACAGATCAACTCTGTACTGTGCCTGAGTGGCTAAGAATCACTTTGGTATAGCAAAGAAAGTGTTTGAAAAGTTTTTTTAAAATAAAATTTATGCCAAACTAACAATTTTACATGGTAGGAATGCTTCCCTAACAATTCCATTAAGTACATAAACGTTAACTGTAGAACTGTAAAAAAAGTTCTGTAACGTTTTAAAAACATTCCACTAACAACATAAGAATGTTTTTTATATATACAGTGCTTTCAGAGAGTATTCAGGACCCCTTGTTATTCAGGATGTTATGTTGCAGCAGATATTACAGTCATTTAAATATTTTTCTCATATTATTCTACAATCAGTTTTCCATAACAACAAAGTGAAACCTAATTTTATAAATATTTTTAAATATATTCAAAAGAAAAACTGTAATATCACATTTACAGTCTACAAGTCTCCAAACCCCTCACTCAGTACTTAATTGAAGCACCTTTGGCAGCAATTACAGCCTCAAGTCTGTTTAGGAATGATGCAACATGCTTTGTACAAATGGTTTGGGAGATTTTCTGCCATTCTTATCTGCAAATCATCTCAGGTGAGATGGAGATGGGAGAGGGCATGAGTGGACAGCCATTTTCAGCTCTCTCCAAAAAGAGATGTTCAGAAGGGTTCAAGACAGAGCTCTGGCTTGGCCATTGTAGGACAATCACATTTGTCCCTAAGCCAGTCTTGTGTTGCCTTGGCTGTGAGAGGAACTTCAGCCCTGTCTGAGGTTGAAGCACTGTGGAATAGGTTTTTATAGAGGGCATCGCTGTACTCTGCGCCATTCAGCTTTTTATCAGCCCTAACCAGTCTTCTAGTCCCTGCTGTTGAAAACCCCCCTCACAGTATGATTCTAACACCACCATGCATTACTTTTGAGATGACGTTGGGCAGGTGATGAGCAGTGTCTGTTTTCATCCAGACATAGCATTTAGAACTGAGGCCAAAGTCTGAGCAGCTTTTGAATTGTATTGCACTGAGGAGAGGTTTCTGTCTAGCCACTCAGGCTNTGTGGGTTGATGTTTAACCTTTTGGAACTTTTAACCATTTTTTTAGGATCTCTGGAAACACTCTTTTCAAGGCTCTTTTCCATCGATTGCTCAGTTTGGCTTGGTGAACAGTTCTTGGAAGAGTTCTTAGCCAAACTTCTGCTATTTCAGAATGATGGAGGCCACTGGGCTCTTTAGTTCATTTAATTTACATGGACTAATCTTTGCTAAAATGGTGCAGAAGGAAAAAGCAAATCAGGGCTAAATCACAACACTTCAACAGTGATCACATGATCTCCCACTGGGTCACAGATCAGTTCAAATTGTCTCATGAACAGCAGGGAAAACAACACTAAAACTAATGAGGAAAAGCTTTTTATATTTTTGTTGATGTCAAAAGCTCTGCATTCAATCCTGCTTTGGGGTTTTTCCTACAAACGCATCTGTCATTTGGTAGGAGCCAAACCAAACCGAGCAGATGCCAACATAGACAATCATTCTCAAATGTGGCTTCTGTTACATTTTGTAATGTATGGTAATATTAGCAGTTTAATGATCTGATGGTAAATACATTTTGTTTACTCTTTTGCAATAGAAAGTTTGCATCTGTGCTGGGTCACATGTCCAATGTCATTTCTAGATGCTGAAGCAGAACCAGTTCAGAACTGAAATTAATTTACATTTTACAATAACATTTTGAGTTAACACTCTCTCATTAAATCAAACTTGCTACATCTTGCTACTTGTGAAGATGTCCACATAATTTTCTTTAAATTTACTTTAAGGGTATGCAATGAATTTATCCTTAAATTACATGCTATAAATATATAAATGCTAAATCTATAAATATATACCTTGATATTATATTTAAATGATATTCTGCATCATGTGTTAATTCACAAGCATGATAACAGATTCCAGAATCTCTAAAAATGTCATTAAATACAATTTAACAATTTCATCTACTAATAATTATCAGAATAAAAAATTATAAATTACATTCCATATGCTGCAATGTAATATATATACATACATATATAATATTTTTAGTTTACTGCTCTTATATACTGAGGTTTCAAACCTGCTATATCTCAAGCTACAGATCCAATGTCCTGCCTGACAGCTGATAAATGCGTGGCTACCTTCTTCACCTTGTTATTTACTGCACAGCCAATGATGGGGGGCTTTTGTCTGTTTAATACCACTGAAATACAATTATTCCTTTATTGCTGCATTCTGGGAGCAGAGATGGATGGTGGCTGAGGACTCGAGCAGAAGCAGATGATGTTTAAAGCTTGGTCAGAACATAAAGAAAACCACACACTTTATAACCGACACCAAAGGTTGAGATGTCAGAGCTTAGGCAGCAGAAGATGCCTTGATATGATCTTCCAAGAGAATGTTCATGTTGGTAATTCTGATACATTGTTTATCATATTCTCATACGGAATTACCAATAATTCCTGAGGTCAGGCAAACACCAGCTAAACAACAACCCAAACTTCCTATAGATCAGTAATTCACAGTAATTCTTTTTCTTTTATTATAGTAATAATATAGAATTGTATTATGTTCACAAATCTTTATATATTGTTTACAAACATCCCCTGTCGACCACCTTGATGCTGCATAAAGAATCGTTGTGGGAAACCTAATTTGTACAGGGTCACAGGACAAAAGATTCAATAGAACTATTTTTCCCAAATGTGTGGCAATACAAAGCGGCCTCCTGAGAAGAAAAGCATGGAAAAAGCCCCTCCTTCTTTCCTTTTCTTTTATTCTTTCTTCAGCTCGCTCTTCGTATTAGAATTCTCCATTCATGCAGCGCTCTCCCAGTCATGAATGGCTTCTGAGTTCAGTGTTTGGATTTAAATAGTAGAGGATAGCCATGCATTCACCTTCAAACACAATTAGCTATGGGGGGTTTGAGTCCATCCTCCCTACATTTAAACTGTTTGATGGGTCACCAGACCCGTGACTTCACCCAGCCTGGATACCGCAGCTTTTGCAATGCAAAATAGGAGATGGTTTTCGCAAACTGCCTGCCTGGCAAAATACAGCCAAATGCCTCCTTTAACCAGGTCGTCATTGTCTGATGGTAAATAATGCAGGCAATGTGTGCAGGACTGATTTGGAGCAAAAGCACTTCTTTGGGAATTTGCTTCATGGTGGGAATTCTGAATGACCGGCACGATGGTGGGAAAGGAATCATATTGGAGGGATTTTTTTTCCTGAGGGGAGAATCTACTCTAAAGATGATGGGAGCATCAACACAGTAGAATGGAAAGAAACTTTAAACCTGCTGTTTTAAAAGCAACAATTATCTTACAGAATGTAGAAATGATGGAATCCAAATTTATTTTATCTTTTGACATTTAATTGTGCTTAATATTAAAATGTCAGTTTTTTAAAGGGTCAGGTGGGATATCAGATTATAATATTTGACTAAAATTTCTGTATTACTAAAATATCAGTCTTCTTTAAAAAACAGATGATATATAAATAAGATAAAATAAAATATTTAGATAAGATAAAATTATAAAAAAATAGCACGGCTTGGCCCCTTTAAAGGAATGTTCCAGGTTTAATGCTCTCAATAACACTGAAAAGCCATGCGTTTACAGTAATCCACAACATGCTACAACATGTTTAACATTTTTTACTTAAAGGCCCAGCACCAACTGACACTGAAGCAATGAAAAAGTCACAACTGTGTTTTATATCATAAGAACTGATAAAAGATTTAAAGTTGCATTTTATGATGGACATCCCATAAAAATGTGGAAATGGAAGTGAAGTTTACTAGCCATCAAGGACTAGATATTTTCAACATTTCTCTCTGTGATGTAAGACATGTTACATCCACAACTTATGCAATATACTGGTCTTAAAATAGTTCAGAAGTCCACAGATCTATTACAACAAGATGCAGTGGCACACACAGAGGAGCTGACAGTTATATGATTAGCATTTCAGTAGCGACACACTATAACAAAGCACTAAGTCCCTGTGGGAGTTTGTGGCCCTTCCAAGCGCTGCTAAATGAGAGAACAGCAACTTGGTATGACAATGTGTGCAAAAATGTGCCAGTGTGTTTCGGAACCAATTACATCTCCTTCCTGACTCCTCTGATATAGTGCTGCTGAATAAATAAATATTCAGCACATTTATAACACAGGGCAACAGAGGGACATAAACAACAGCTGACTGCATGGGCAGTCAAACGTAGCATAAAAAACAAAGGTTAAAAAATGACTATAAAATGACAGTTCAAAAGATCCAAATGCCAAAGAGGGAAGACTTTATGATCAGTTTGAGAAAAGTTTATAACAATGTTTCTTTAACCAATGCTTCTACAGAAAAGGGTGACATGGATGTGGTGAAAAAAGGAATAAAGATACTTTTTAAACTGGCTACAGACATCAGATATTTACATAAAAAGAGAGAAAAACTACAATTATTAAAAATTACTACTTGCTAGGAAAAAAGATCAAAAGTTGTATAAAAAGCTAATAGATCATAAACAATATAAGAAAAAAACAGATGAATGAATCAGAATTCAAATATAAATATTACATCATTGCTGTTGCTTAGATTTAGATAAATGCAAGACAAGTTTCTTGAAAGAGAAGTTTACTAAATACACACAAGATGATCTAATAAGTTGAAAAGAAGTTTGTATTTGTAAAACAGTGAAAAACAGAGTGGTAACAGGTTAACAGTGAATTGGTCAGTCATGTTCAGTGTGTGATGTGGAATTCTGTGAAGGCTGTGAAAGAAATGTGCAAATACTCTAATGCCGCATTCACACACATAGCTACTCACTTAGCAATAATCGTCAATAGAAAGTGAATGTGTTCTAGCGATGTGAGGCGAGGACAAGCAATGAGATGTGGGCGGGTACCGCAAGATTGAATTATTTTAACTTTGTGCAATGTGAGTAAAGTGATTTACCAATGGGAATGCGGGATATAGATGATTGACAGTTGATGTCAGCAAAGCGTTCCCCAGAGGTTGCTGCTGGAACACTATGAATTTTTGGTTCCTACTGGCAGCAGTACGTCTGAGGAGCAACTTATACTCGCAATGTTCATTCAGCCAGAGCGATTTGTCAGTGATCTTACCAAAGATCCGTGGGCACTAGCGGTGTATGCAACAGCTGGTAAACCATGTTTATAACATTCAGCCGTAAATCAGTACTGAGCGTGTGGAATTTCTGCAAAAAGCGATGAGCGAGTAGCGATGTGTGTGAATGCATTAACCTTGACTGGTAAACACTAAGGTGTTGCCATGGAGACAGAGGTCGTGTGTGTCAGAACACAAGAGAGGTCACAATGGGTGGCTAATGGAGGTTAAACTAGGACACAAAGAGAAGTGAGAAGTTAAACTTTTAGACAAAAGACCAAACACACACACGCACACACACTTTAGGAATCCTTATGAGGTGCATTATAGCAGCATCACTGATGATTGCAACAGAAACACATTTTTCAGATTTGCATGTCATCAATGCATTGATTTAGAGTAGACAACTATTATCTACTTTGTCTATAGGCATAATTTGTTAAGGTATAGATTGTTCATTGCATTTTGTCCTTATCATCTTATCTTTTTAATATTTTAGATTCATTTCCCCATTCCAGATCAATTAGAGTAATTGTGGAAACATGCATGTCATTATGTGAGCTACCATGTGGCATCTCTGGTTCATCCATCTTAATACAGCAGTACAACATTCCAGGAAACCGTGCCAACAGTAATTCAGTTATCACACACACACACACAAACGCGCACACACACACACATACACACACAACGCACACGCACACACACACACACACACACACACACACACACACACACACAAACAAGGCTGTTTACCTCCTGTGCCAGATTGCTTCTCATTTTTCATTAAGTTAAGCACAGAATTATAACCTTCAGATACACTTCATCAAAGAAACCCAATGAGAGAGAGAGAGAGAGAGAGAGAGAGAGAGAGCTTTTAAAATGATATACAGCTCCCACCCAAATCACAAACTGTATTATGGAAGTGGATATAAATATTCAACAGCTGGTTAATGAGAAATGCATAAATATCATTGATGTGATCATATATATTGAATGGAACTGCATCATACAGTGGAAATAAAGTGATATATAATAAAAGATATTTATTCAATTTGATAAGATTCACATGTTATCAGGTTTATTATAACAACACCACTTTAGACATTAATTAAAACAGTATCAGTATCAGTGCCACCATTAATGATACAGAACTTATTAATACTGAACACATTGTTAAAAAATTATAAATTTCAGGACACTTTGAGGCGTACATTTCCTTTAAGTCAAAATTAAAAATGTATGAATGTCAATGCATTAGCCTACAAAATATCAAAATAAGAGACACTCATTTTGTGTGCAAACTACTATTATTATTACAGTTTATACTTTCACTTATTATCATTATTAAGCAACTAATTAAGACACTAATTTCATAATCAAAACTACAATACTATTTAGTTACAAAACACAATTTTTGTGACATTCAGTTTAATTTGGTTTTAAATGATTAAACTTTATAAAATTAACACGAAACATGAACTTTTGTGAATTCTTTTATCAAATGTAGTAGAAAATGTCTGTAGTTAATGTTATTTTTAACCTGTGGTTAAAAATATTCAAATATCACAGGTATGAATACATACTTGTGTCACAATGGACGTACAGCAGTTGCTTTTGCAAATGTTTATGTATGGGTTGTGAAGGTAAGAGAGGAACTTAATAGGTTTGACAGGCTTGAAAAAAGAGTCTGACTGATGAAGAAAAGGGATGAGAAATGAGATGATGATGAGAGATGAGAAGCTGACGACAACATCAGGTGTGGAATATACCTGACAGCTCATTGTCTTTAGCTGAGCTGTAACAGCAGAAACAGCTGGACTGTCACATTCACACGAAACATGTTTTCCGCCACCGACAGACAGATGCTTCTGACAGGATATCAGACATGCGTGTAAGGAGGTCTGGAGAGCAGCACATCTCCATATGCACGGGTGGTCCACACACACGCTGCTGTCAGTGAAATGTGTTACACACTGTGACAGTAAACGGACAGTAAATCTCATTAATTGACTAGCCAGTTGTTGGAATTGGGCATGCATCCCTCCATTATAAAAGGAGAGATGAGAGAGGTTCTCTTGTCCTTCTTACAATCTCTCTCTATCTCTCTCTCTCTCTATGTATCTTTGTCTTAAACAATTTAAAGTGGTTGGACTATGTGAAATTACCCCCAGGCATATTATATCATTCGTACCCACATATATACGGCATACATGCAAAGTTTTTCCATACACTATTTGTTTTACTACAATGAACCCTTTGTGCCAAAGGTTCATCAATGTTACAGGTTCTTCAAAGAACCATACATCCTGATTAAAAGACATTCGGGAACCTTTATTTTTAAAACTCTACTTGGCTAGTGTATTCAACGTACCTAATGTATGAGATACAACTGATGTTTTCCTCAGAAAATGCATGATATGTGTATAATATCCGGTGATAGCAAAGACAAGGTATTTGATTCAAGAAACTTTGCCAGGCCACATGCACACTCAATTAAATAACTTGCGGTTGAAATTTGTGGTTCAGTGATTGAAGTGCAGCAATTTGAAAATGTCAAAATGCTGACAGAAAGCTCGTTCAATGCGGGTAAGTTATGAGCTGCCTCTTGAGACTGAGACATGAGCAGACTGAAAGCAATGGAGAAACCAGCTGTTTAATTGGCTTAGTTAATTGCTTATCAGAGAATTGCTGGAGGGAAAGTTTTTTTTGGAGAGGGCAGCTGGTTTTACTTCATTGTGATTCATTTGTTTTATAGAATGAGGCTGTTGTAACAGATTTTCGCAGTTTAAAAATATCAATGAAAACAACTATTTTCAACAACCGTGACCAACAGATTGTCATTGCCAAACAACACAACGCTGGACAGCTTGTACCACTGATGAAAGAAATGTAGGCGTTACACTTTATTGAGTAGGATTTTCAGCCAAGATCTTTACCAACACTTGCAAACATGCCAGCGTGATGAAGAACAAAATAAGCTTGTGTTACATAACCATATATATTAAGGCTATCTGCATGTCTGAGGGTGAGAGTTCTGAAAAAAGCCAATGTTTCTAAACATAGTTATCTTCACAATCTCCATAAAATAAACACCAATGTTATGTTGTCTAAACATTTAATTCATTTAACACACTTCAAAATTTTATCAAGAAATGTTTGGAATGGCATAAAGAGAATGAAAGATAATTATTCCTTTAAGAAGGAAGAGACATATTCATTATAGACAAACATTTTTTGTTCTATTTGACAAGAAGCGACTGTTTTCAATCCAGACACATACAGGTGGCTTCAAGGCTTCAGGGAACGAGATGCTGTGGAATTTTATCTCTTTATTTTGCTTTCTAGCTACTTTCTAATGCTAATATCTTCTTTTCCCTGACTAACAGACAGACAGGCAGACAGACAGATAGACAGGCAGACAGACTTCCTGAAGACCAGAAGCTGATGATGTATTTTGTCAGTGAGTTTGGTGTTTAAAACTGTCACTTGAATTTGCATGTTTAGACACATGCACGACTAAAGCGATTTCCCCATAGTGTCACAGCAATTTTTAATGGTTTAAAGCCCCAGTCTCATCTCAAGCTGTAGCGCTGAGGAACAAAAACAAGACATTTCCTTATAATAAAATATTTCTTCGTCAATAACATTTGATATCTAATTCACAGTAGCTTGGGAAACTTATATGTGCCAGTTATATACACAAAGCTGAAAATCCCAATGGTTTTGTATTAAATAAGTTTACCGACAACTTTAGCATTAGCAATGCTAGTGTTGGACAGTAAGAAGTTCAGTGATAAATGTTCCTCATAGCTGTTTACCCATCACAGCTATAGTCCAATAACAGCTGTAATTAAAAAATGTGGCCCAAAAGCAATTACATCTGATCACAGCAGCTTAAGTGATGGAAGCTCTACAGAACTTCTGAAGAACATCTGGAAACATCAATAAATGTACTAAGGAGACCTTCATTTACTTCAGGAGGTAACATTAACGTTCTTGCGTGACTCAAGGACAAGACCTTTTTTTAGACAAAGTCTTGGATTTTGTCACCTAAAGCAGTTTACACCTGGCATGCAAAGACAGTGAATGATGAAGAAGCAATTTTTCTGAAAAATAAGTTAAATATTTCTGCCTTTTATTTTTCATGCTACCTCTCCATGTCCTCAGGTAGTTGAATGACATTTATGTATTCATTTAGCATAAACCTAATCCTTCTGTTTATTCTTTTCAGACGTGTTCTCTCCATCTGGGGCCTGCCAGGTTCATGACCATTATCATGTGGATGTTACTTCATTTATTCAATTCGCCTCATAACAAACTTCAAATACACTTTCACGTTTATTTTTCAACACTTTAAGTTGATTTTTACAAAACTTATGAAATTGTGTAGAGAAAAAATATGTATGTATGTTTTATTCAAAGAAAAAAGATTCAATGAAAAGATTAAAGGAAAAACATAGGATACTTTTCCTCAAATGAAAAGTTCTCTTATGTCATTCAAAGCATATTTCAATATATCAACGAAACACGAGATTAAAGACAGAGCAGCTGTTGTGTGACTTTTATAAAACATTTTAGTAAAAATACTCAGACCACTTGTAATTTTAAATTCATTTAAAAACCTAAATGTTTCAAGATGCATAAGCGATCAATCACAACACCAATAACATCAAATGTAACGTAACTTCAATACTTTACACAATGCAAATGAGACTCAGCAAATGAGACTCAGTTCTGTATGTTATACTGGTCTAATGTTATAGTGGTAGATTATACTGGTCTAATTACAGAACTATACCAAGTTATACTCGTCTGTGTTCTTCAAATTCACTTTCTGCTATGAATAGTATGTGCATATGTGAGGCTGCTGTGCTCTCCAGCCTGTCATCCAATGACAGAGCATCTGAATAAAGACATCCAGTCTCTAAACTAATCAAATGACACGATTCATTAATTTCAGAGCTATAGAGGAATGAATATGAGCAGGACTGTGCTGTAGATGATGCATGTGACCTCGGCCTTGAACCTCCTCAGCAATCAATGAGTGAACTCACCTCAACACTTTACATGATGTCTTTAATCATGTCAGCCTGTCCTGCAGGGCGTGTGAAATCAATACTCCATACACTGATATTAACATAGAGGAACGTGTATGTGTATGATACTGTGAGTGTTAAAGCAGAGCTAATTCACTGATGCCAGTTATATTTACTGTATTATTCAGTATTCCAGAGAATTAAATCATAGTGTACATACTGTAATATCATACCATATATACATTTCACAGTGTGGAAAATGTTTGCAATATCCTCACACAAACAAACTGTAATCTAAAACTAACTGTAGACGACTACTGTACATGCTATGATATTGTGCCTTACAATGCAATGCAATTCATTAGAGACTGGTTTAATAATTTGGTTATTTTTTACAGTCATTAAATTTAACAGTAATTATTTAACATTAGTTTAATGAGCTACATAAACACTGCAGTTTTGTGATGTGATGAGACAACTGAACAACCAACTTAACCAACAATTATTGTTGCAAACTGCATGACACTATTTAAAAAATATAGTAAGATGAAGTGTACAGTACATACATACTGACTTGAATGATTTTTTATCTAAAAATGGATTCCTCACAATGGATGGTCAAGTCAAACACTTGTGAGACAGTATTGCTTGTGATATGTTCTGTTCAACACTGCAGATTTTGCAAATGTAATACACCACCCTGGTGTTCAATGCATGCGTGGTTTTATATTTTGTAATATTTTGCATGTTTTTTTGCATTCTGTAAACATACTGCTACTCAGTATAATATCACAGTTGACCTGCAAATCACTACATCTGCATCTTATGGAATCTTAGTTTTGTTAAAAGAGTTTATTATTTAACTATTATTATTTCTTTTTTTAAACATATAAGTTTGATTATGCTTGTCTTCATGGCTGAGCATTTAATTTTCTCTTTTACAGTAACAGGACTGTTAATATTGACATGAGACATTGATCCGCCTGCTAATTTCCACTGCGCTCCCTCTCGCTCTCTTTCCCTCTAGCTCTCTTCCTCTCTCTCTCTGTTTCTCTCATCCAGTGGTCTAGAGGTACAGAATAAATGTTGTACGTGTAGCAAATCTTCATCTTCTGTGTAGCTTGTTTAGTCTCTGTCCCTCTATCACACACACACACAACCTGTGTTTGATTAATTCAGCTTGTACCGTGAGTGAGGCTATCACCACAGCCCAGATGCCTCCACAGACTCTTTGTTTATCCCAGCACACACACACACACACACATTCTCAGCTTCTTTCACTTTACTGAATGATTCTGTTATTTAAAATTAAAGGGTGTTTCTTCACCCCTTTATTTTTTCTGCACTGTGCTTTATGTGTGACTATCACTGTGATAAAAACTAAGGCAGACAGGGAGATACCATCAGTCTGTGGAGGATCAGAGAGCTACACACACCACAGCCACGACTGTGATGCTGTAGGGGAGACGTCACCAGTGTCACTCCATCAGCTTTTATTTCTTTTGCAAGTCATTGTTCCAAAAAAAGGTTTTGGTGCACATTATAGGTGTTCATTAATATATCTACAGTCTGATATCTACGTCTGTCTGTGTCTATGAGACTCTCTGTTATGTGTCCTGTTATTATAAATGCTGTAGGCTGCCAAATGTGTCGTTTTCTGCTATCATCTCTTGGTAAAGAATCTTTCTGTTGCATTGGAATTGCTGAAAATAGGATTTAATAGCTCTTTTCATTAGCGCTGTGAATCATAAAATCTGCCTGGCTGGGAATGTTTGGCACAATATTTCTGCATAATAAAGCCTGCAGAGTCAATTTTGTATGATTGTCCAGCTTGGATGAATTCTTGGTTTGTATATGAACTCAAAACCTCCCGAGTGCACTGGGCACTAGTAACACATTCAGTTTTCACTTATTTTAAAACTGCTCTCTTTGCTTCTGGGCATCTGTGCTTGTTTCTACCATCCAGCCTCTATTGCAATAACTAACAACTGCAGAAACATTCAAAACGACATATTCTCAAATTAGGTTTTGTATAAACATACTGGTTTTGGGTTGTCTGCCCCTGGGTCAAAACTTGTCAACCACACTAATCAGCAAGTCAGTTGTTGGGCAACTAGCAGTTATTGACCATCACAACCCACCCCTAAACCATACAAGAAAACACAAAACAAGAGCTGAAGGAAAAACCTCCAATCATATGTGTTCATTTTATAGTCAAGCAGGAACAGAAGTCAGATGAGGGTGGATGTCAGTACAGACACAGATTTAGTAGCACATAAAGTCTGCAGCCCTGCAGGGAGCCAGAATGAGTTATTGGTTCAGTCCGAATTGAACACCAGCTCCTCCCAATTCCACACCAGCCCATTACTTACTGTAACCTGCGATCAAATATGTATTATGCAGCACTGTATTAAAGCCATTCCCGAAAGGTAACATAAAAACATACTCATATTTCTCTGGTACTGGGTTCCTGTTTGGTGTAATTGCGTAAAAATTGATCAAAAATGCCTATACTCGTAAAACACCAAACACCAAAATTCTGTGTTCATTTTTAAATGAACACAGAAATCTGGATGTGTAAATCTGGATGTTGTGTGACGCTTTTGATACAGAACATGAAGGTTTGTCAATTCAAATGGATAATTATCATTTATCATTACTATCATTTACATTACACAACTGGTTGTTTTGTGGGCCATGCAGTTAAATTTAACACAACCAACACAGACATCTTACAATGAAAAGGAAATCATAAAGTTGCACAGACATTGTTGAGTTGTGTGATTTTGAGATTTTTAATTACAAATCTCTACAGAAACAAAACTCACTTCAGAGTGATTAATCATATGAATAAACTTCAAAAACATCAGTTTCTCCTGTGTCTCAGAGATTAGCCATGTTAGTTCTGTTCCTTCTAATCAAAAATGTGTTCTTAAGAAACTTCTGCTGTATGTTATACATGTTGAGTGTTTTGCTTTTGTTGTTTCATATGCATAAATACAAACAGGGCAAGACCCTCTACAAAATCACAGAGGCGTAAGGTTTAGAAATGACGTGAGTGAGTTTTTGACACTGTGTGAATGTTTCTGTGTGTTTTGATAACAGGAGTAGCTGTAATGTTGAGGGCATGTGCACTTCCATTTAAATCATTTGCAGATGCTTTTCTTTGATGAATTATTGATAACACAAAACTGAACCCAGCAGCAGCACGCTCACATTATAACGGCTGAGATTTATTGCAGCTGCAAGGATAGCTGTTTGTGATGCACTCTCAACCAATGCACATTTTAATTGATTTATTGCATGTCAGCGCTCAATACACAGCAGCATTGTTACACTTTATATTCTCTTGATTGGGTTTGTCTATATAAGGTAAAGATAGAGGTAATCTTTCTCATTGTTTTCCCTTCCTATTCCTGCACTGTAGTACAGTAGCTGCTCTATAGATCTTTTCTGCATATCTCTCCAAAATCTTTCTCTTATTTTTTCTCTTTGTTATTGCAGACTGGAAACTCTGAAGTCAGGTTGTGCCACACAAAAAGCAGTAAAAATAGAAACAGTGTCATTGCAAAGACAATAACAGGGGAGTAATACAGCTAAAAAAAAGTATTAAACTTTTGCTCTTATTCACTGTTGTCACAGAGGTATAAACCTCCAAATGTTTGTTTATTTGAGTCAGACTGATACACACCAGTGTTTTCTGTACACTGTATGTACTGTATACATACAATACTGTTTACTGTTTAAATGTGTTGAAAATTACATAGTGTTATACCTTTTTTAAAGATTAAAAATGTGTTACATTTGTTTCATCTTAATAGATTATGTTAATTCAAAGGATTTGTTTGACTCAAATCAATTTAATATCTTTCAAGTTTAACTTTCTGATTAAAAAAACTGGATCATGAGGGGAAATTTGATCATTAAATGGATTATTCACACCTGCATGTTTGTTTTTGAGTTCTTCCAGTTCTTCCAGCTCACAACAGGTGGTGCAGAAACACTGATACACACTCCAGACTAAAGCCACTCCTATGAGCATCACAACACTCACTATACAACTCCCTTTAAATGAATGAATGAATGTTGAATAAATGTTTCAGACACTGAAAAATTCTCTCTTAATGGAGAACAAGAGAGAACAGATGAGGACTAGAGTAAGGCATTTCTACAGTAGAAAAACAAAAAAGAAAAGCCATAGAAAGTCCAACAGAATAATTCTTTCTGACATCCTCCTGAGAATACACAGATGACACATACTGTACAGAGACACTATAATGTAGTTAGACACTGAAGTCACAATTAGGAATGTCTGAACATTATTGCATAATATCAAGTGTAAATGCAGATTTTCATTATTTATCACCTACATAAACAGTCTGATGAAACATGCATCAACTGGCATCAAGGAGATTTTAGTGGATGCAGTTAGTTCCCCTCAGCTGCGTCTATGACATCAGTCAAAGATCTATTTTACATTCAGACATGTTAATTGTTTTGAACAGGGTCCAAAATTCTGTGTAACAATTTTTGGTAATGTTTGTTTTTACTGGCAACAGAATTGTTTTAAAGTGTCTGAATACTTATTGGGGCCATTGTATGTCAGAATTACAGTACAACGAATGATGTAAAAATATGTGCACACTGGGACACATTGAATCCAGATTCAAACCATTTCCACCTTTATCTTCCTTTTCTGTTCTCAAAACCTTAAATACAATTTCAAAAATGAATTACAGAGTGTTCCGAAAGTATTTATATTGTATCTATAAAAACATACAGTTTAATGGAGTAGTGTTCAGTTTAATACAGTAGTGTTCAGTTTAATGGAGTAGTGTCCAGTTTAATGGAGTTTTGTCCAGTTTAATGGAGTAGTGTTCAGTTTAATGGAGTAGTGTTCAGTTTAATGGAGTAGTGTTCAGGTGACATTACCGTCTCTGAGGCCTCTGGATTCATGCTAAGCTTACAACACACTGTTTAGATTCAACATATGACAATATGATGACATCAGTGGTCTAACTGAAGAGTATAACAATAGAGAGGTAATTATATACAGACTACTGATTTAAAATGATACAAACACAGTGATCTTGAAAGACTGATATCAGCTATGAATCTTTTAGTGCACAGCTCCACACAGCTCTGTCTGCATGCCAGAAATGAGGGATATCTGATACAAAACTAATACAAAAATATCATACACACGCAAGAGAGAGAGACAGAGAGACAGAGAGAGAGAGAGAGAGAGAGAGAGAGAAAAGAGAGTGAGTGACAATAATATATTTTATGATAAAATGAATGCAAGTAGTTGCCTTGTTTATTTTGCAATATTAATATTTTGCACAAAAATATGGATGTATACATATGTTTGAATGTATTCCATATTACATATTCTTCTCTTGAAAATGAAACAAAAATGCTGAATGCTGCCATCTCTCCCTCCACAAAATGCAACTATAAATGTTTAGTCAATGTAATGTGTGCTAATGTTTAGGAAAAATGTTGAAGATAGTTGCTGCTGCTGGTGGTTCTACTCAAACCGGTTACAGATTTTACTGCAACTATTGTGCAGATCTGTTGGAACTATTGGCAGCTACACAGCCCCTGTGACTGTGAGGCAGTGAGATGTGTGTTGACTTTTTTTAACAGCTCTGGCCTGTGGTAACTTTTAATGGCAGTGCTGGAGTGATTGGAGGCCACTGCATCTGCCTGGGTATCAGCACATAAATAACAGACTGTGAGTTTTTCACTGCATGTCTCTAAATCTTTCATGCTCTGTCGGATTCAGCAGAAATTCCTGCACCTCTGATGCTGCGTCTTGTCTTTTTCTCATTTCTGCACCATTTATTTTATGGCCATTTAGACACCATTTTAGATGCTCATGCTCTCCTCTTACCAGAAAATGTTGTATGAATGTTGGCTAACATTCTGTAAATGTTCTCTCAACATTTACAGAAGCACTACTGTGGAGCGTAGTAAATTTAACTACTATAAATTTACCTTTAAATGATAAATCAATACTGGAGGAGAAAAATTGAGTCACAGAGTAGCTTTCTCTCGCCTTAATGGGACACCAGAGTTTATTTCTCTAATTACAAGTGTTTAAGGGTCACAGAACAAAAGACCAGAATCCAGGTGAGATGTTTGCTATTAAAAGTAAGGTCTTTGTATGGTGGAATTAAGTTAGTGTAAGCCTGAACCCGCAGCTCATACGACTCTCGTCCACAAGAAAATCATGACATTAGCCTGACATTAACTTTTCAAGTACCCCAACATGTACCCAGTTAGAAATCACTGGGTTACACTAACTTTGGTATGTAAAAAATAACCAGAAGTCAAAAATTGAAAATGTCACAGCTAGGAATTTTCAGTAAATGATCTGTCTGTATTTTTGACAGCTTTGGTCATCGTGGAAGCAGAATTAAATCTGGTCCCTGATGTGCACTAATACAAAGCATGATGAAGACTGACAGCTTGCATTCACAGCTAGAGGAACACTAGCGATGGTTTGGACAGCTTATATATCCATTATAAATAGCACTTCTCCAGTGACAGCTGGCAGTTTCATACTTGTGGAAAAACCCTGCTGATAAAAGCAACTTAAACCAGCATGAATTTCTGTGCTGATCCAGGCAAGTTTAAACTTGTTGACCACCTGCCAGACCAGAACCAGACAAACAGCAACATGTTTTTCAGATAGCCAAGAACCACCGTTCTCTCAGAGTTTTCTCAGTGTTCTCTCAGAGTTCAGTAACAGTAACACAGTAGAATGTTTTCTTAACATTACAACACATAACAGTTTAAAAATTATACAGATTAACAAATGTTTCAATAATGTTCGTATAACATATCAACCTAACCTGGGAATTTTACCCAAAAATGAAATTAATGTTGATATTTACTCATTTCTAAGGTCACTCCAAACCCCCCAAAAAAGTATTATAAAAATTCCTTCTCACACCTGTGAGAGGTCATATGTTAGAATCTTGTACGACTGGCATTTGCATGTTTTTGTGATTTCTGCTTGAGCTGAGAGCATTCACATGGGAGGAATGGAGTGAGTCTCACACATTATTGTTATCAGCAGTTGCATTAGCAGTTAGTGTCCCCAGCCAACATCTCTGAGAGAATTACGCACTAAAGGCTTTGAAAGGAACTGAAATGTTCTAAAACACACATGTACATACAGTGACAAGGGAATAATTAGTGTGTCAGTAGCATCTGTGCTGTTATGCTCTGTGTTGAAAGCTTGCTGTCCAAGGCTGAATTTCAGCCCTGCTCATACTGAGATCTACAGTTGATGTAGATCAGTCACAACTGATGTTGAGACAGAGCTAAGAAATATCATGTTCTTCTTTGGTCATCAGCTCAATGAAAATGATAATAATTTGCTATACAATGAGTCTAAAGAGGCTTTTTATATTTACAGGCACTTCAGATCCAAGTTATATCTGGTAGATTTAATGCATACACAACCTGGTTCAAACCAGATAGAGTATAGAACAAGATTCTATAGAAGACCACATGAGTCTTAAGTCTGCTCTGCCAGGCT
Source organism: Yasuhikotakia modesta (assembly GCA_036877545.1). Taxonomy (NCBI): domain Eukaryota; kingdom Metazoa; phylum Chordata; class Actinopteri; order Cypriniformes; family Botiidae; genus Yasuhikotakia; species Yasuhikotakia modesta. The sequence goes on from JBAJNP010001626.1 coordinate 35,402, forward strand.
ACTGTTATCAGCATGAACCCTGGCTGGTTGGTTGTGTTGAACCTCACAGCCTTGAGCGAAAATGAAAACAATCTTATTTAAAGATCTTTAGAATAACTTGGACAGACAGTATGAGGCACTATTAAAATGCTCTGAGGGGCACAAGAGATGAGAAATGCCACAAACTCAAAGAAACAAACAAAAACATTTTGAGGTTTATCTTTAATATGGTGACCAGATTAAAAAATAAACAAATGTCACCTTAACACAATGTGGCATCACATACAGTAATGTGTGTTATTAATTATTTGATAAAATACATTTTTTCCCAAAACATTTTTAATAAATATTCAACTTATTGTTGACTGCTTGTGATAATTCACCTTCAACAATTACTAACAAGGCTTTAAACGGGTTAGTGCCTATATATTTAACTGACTATCTATCATACTACGAGCTAAAAAACTCTTTAAAATCACTAAACTCTGGGCTTTTGGTAGTACCTACTAGCTAGAGTTTATAACCCTCCTAACACTGTTGGGGCTCTAGTTAAGCATTCACATAATGCATTCCAAACACTAATACTCCAATTACATGGAAAAAATGCTAATGATTACCTTGTGCTAGTAATATTACAAACTAATGAATCTTTATTTGCATGCAGTTTCTCAGGAACCTGCAGTAGCTCCAGTATTTGTCTAACTTCCTAAGATGACTCCAGATGACCCCAAACCGTATAAAGATGACGACGAAAGTTCTCTGTAAGAACTTTGGATCATTGCCCTTTCTGCTTCATTGTTCACTCAATATTAGCCAATTTGCATAATTTGTACCATTTTACTGACTAATGTTCAACTTTTCCTTTTCTGTAAAGCAGCCTTTAAATGATATTGTGAAGAGTGCTACACAAAGACATTCAATTGAGTTAAATGTATTTTTACATTACTGGTGTTAAAAGCTCAGGCAAGGATCCTCAGTTGTATTTCAGTTGCCCTCTCAGCATGGAGTCACAGAAAATCTGATCAATGTCTGATATTTAAAAGCCTGTCTTAAGCTACTGGTTCATGGTTTACTTCCCCCTTTGCTGTCACAGAAGCAGGTGGACTGATCCTGACTGTACTTTACCGCCCTTTTATGCTGAGAGGGGAAACTGCATGACTGGATCTCCTGGACTGAGCTGTGAGGTAAATACAGATATTGATTTTTTCTAGTTCCTTCTAGCACTATTGTGAAGTAAACAGTTAGTGCTTTCGGTAGATGTTATGAAAGCCTTTAAATGGAATTCAGGTGTCAGATTCAGAAATTCGGCCCTAATCTCAAGCATTTAAGGACACATAAGCAGATGTTATTTCCACCATACAATGAAAGTAAATAGCTGCAATACTTTAAAATCTAATATGTATTCTAATAATATGTATATATAATATATAATATGGTTTTGTATATTAATGCACATAGTCATAAACTAAAAAAGTAATGTGTAACAATTTTTAATTTCTTTGCCCTTTTGCTGTAGTTTCAGAGGAAGGCAGAGAGTCTATTATGTATTATGTACAGTGTATTATGACCTACTATAAGTATTTTGATTTATATATGCACATCACTGTAATTTATCAACAGTGTTTAAGTATCATTAAGCTTTACTGATGCATCCACGATTTCTGACTGATCAGAATGATCTGATCAATGCTGAGAAGGATCAGACCTGTAAATGTCTCAGTCAGATTGCAGTGAAGAATCCTAAAGCTTCTCACTGCAAAATACATACAGGCTGACCTACATACTGCACATATATAGGTCTCCTTATATGTATAGCCTGAAAGCTGCTTCAGCGAGAACTGAGTAGACACTGCTAAAAAATTTTAACCAATTTGCTGGAAATGTATGAGGGATCGGATCCATAATCCACATGCCAGTTTTTTCATCTTCCCTGCTGAAGGACTTAAAACAGAGAGATAGTAGTAGATGTAATAATTAAAATGAAAGGAACATCTTATGTCCTTATCTGTTTCTTGCCTTAATCCATCTTCTCTTACGTGTTTTAACAGTTTTAAGGGGAAAGTTGTGATTGACACAGTTGCCATGGCAACAGCATCCCACATCCTGTATCCTTTTCCAGCTTTCCTAAAATGTTTATAGAGTTCAGACAAAAGACACTTAATGTTCACATATTCACAAATAAAGATGAAGCTCAGATCAACTGATCTAGTTGTGGAACGTCAGAAGATAAAGGAGAGTCAGCTGTGTCAGGAGCAGCAATGAAGACAGTGGAAGATGAGTGCAGCAAGATATTAAACACTTTATAAGTAGACAGTCTGATTTAATAATCCAGTGAAAGGTGTTTCATTTAATTAGATTTTTCCTCTTATTTTAACATGATGGATGCAGACTGAAAGCTAATTTTTTTATCATTCATTTAGCAGCAACTTTACATAATACAAAACTTAAGTTTAAAATGGAAAACAAACAGGTATTTTATAAAACAGATCTAAAATGGCTCTGGCTCTAGATGTAGAGCAAATTACAGACTAATGTTTATAGTCACACATGAATGGAATCGTATATTAATGCAGCAGGTTGTGACAGCTCATGTGTTAAATAGCTTAAAACAGCCCTTTTTACACACAGTGCCCACTGTGGTATAAACAAAATGGTAAATCTTACATTTTACCTCACACCAGCCATTTCAAATATCAGTGTATGTATACAAACCAAGATGACAGGATGAAATGTGCACCCAAGTTGATGGCGTCAAGTTGCATTTTGTGTTTTTCTAAATCCTACAAATGCTTTAACCCTCCCACAAAAAGAAAATGAAGCAGGAGACCCCAATCACCGGGACACCCACCACTGGTCAAACAAGTTAGATGTTATATAACAGGACAGATTGGAACATTTTTTATTGCCTCCAATAACAATGTTGAGGAGTAAATCGATGCAGTTTGACCAAATTTGTTTTGACCAAAACCATTCAAATCTACACAAACCAAAAACCCAGGATGAACAACGTGATCCATGCTGTTCCTGACAAACATATGGAAATTGGTTAAAAACACACATCCATCATTGGGCGCCATTAACAGCTCCAACATTGTGGTGAAATTTGCAGATGACACAACAGTGGTTGATCTCATTCTTTATTTCAATAATACTCTGAGGAGGTCAGAGCCCTGACACAATGGTGCCAGAAGAACTGTATGCCCCCATCACAGTCAACAGTGATAAGCCATAATTGGACAGCTCTTTCAGGTTTCTGGGCAAAAATAAAACGCCCTCTTTTTTTGAAACCTCTGCACGGTTTAGGCACAGCCCTGCCCTCAATCGTAAAGCACTACAGAGGGTAGTGTGATCTGCACAACACACCATCAGAACTGAACCCCTGTCCCTCCAGGACCCAAACACAAAGCGCTGCACTTTGGAAGCACAGAGGAAGGCAGGGAAAGAGGACTCAAGCTATCCAAGCCGCAAATTGTTTTCCCTGTTCCCATTAGGCAAATAGTATTGTAGCATCAAAGCCTGGACCAGAAGGCTCAGACAGTTTCTTCCCCCGGGCCATCAGAGCACTGAACTCACTCACATAACATCTCCATCACTGCTGCAACATCCTGTCTCGCACCATTGTGTAATTCTGTATATTGTTCTGTAATGTATACATTCAAGTATGTGTGTATTGTGTCAACCTGTGTGTACTGCATATATTTGCAAATAATTGTATTATTATAAGTATATAGCATGTAAACTTATATGTAAACAGTAAACAGTAGCATGTAAACAGTATAATGCCTATTATAAGTAATATGCACTGCAGCATGCAATTGTCACAGTAGTGTGCTTTATTGTTGTCACATGACCAGAGTATGTGCTTCATTCAGTGAGTGGCTTCCTGTTATCATCCTCATTGGCATTTTGCATTTTAGCAGGATTTGTTTTTTTAAATCCTAAGATTTGGTTTTACGATTCAGCGTGCACTGTGCACTGTTCATTTTAGCAAACTTTCATTTAGCCATGCAACAACGTTGCATAGTACGCATAGTACACTTAATAAGTATGGTAAAAATGGACTCCATACACATACGCACTTCATGCACACACACTGGCTGCTACACACATCCTTATGAACATACACTCTTGTGTGAAGATTACACTTAGAGCTCACAAGTCACAAATTCACAGAACCCTCTCCTGTAATCATCTGACACAGCTCCATCTAAAATCACCTAAATTCCCCATTTCAAAGAGGGCTTCCATTAAACTCCTCCCACACAAACACCAAGCTATGCCATACACAACCATCTGTTAACACATACGTACTTGTTGACTACTCTCACCCTAACACTTTACTCTCCAGCTTGTTCAAATCACATGCTTTCAAAAAGCTTTGGGTCATTTTTGCAATTATAAGACTCATACAAGAGCACAAGGTTGTTTTTAGACCACAAATTTCTTTACAGAACTAGTAACTTAATTTTTCTGTCAGAATGCACCAAATTGATCCATTTTTCCCTCTAATGGGAATAGATCCACTAAACAATAGTCTCACAAAATATATGTGAAATAGCTGAAACTTGTTTTTGGGAAGTTTGTATGTATACCACAATCCCATAAAAATTGGTTTGGTGGGTTACAAATATGGCCCTTACTTCAATTATTCTTTCAATTTCAATGGATAATAGCCTATCAATGGATACTCACTGTAAAGTGATACAAATCTTTCCAGGACATTCAGTCTCTGCTCTGGACTGCTGTTTTGCAAGGTAAAAAGGTTACATTTTGTGTTTGTGTGATATTTTTAAACTCCTCTCTCTCCATTTTGACTGTTAGCCTGCGGCTGTTCTCGCTGGTACACTTTGATGATAAAATCAATTCTTCCACCCTCCCACCATCTCTTTGAGGACACCAGAAAGTGAAACAGACCCAGCACCCTTGAATATGCCATAAAGGCCTATAGGAGGAAATGTGTCTGTAGGAGTGTCTCATAGTGTCCAGTCCCAAAACCTTAGCCTTAAGATCCATATATTATATGAACATATGAAAAATAATGTTGTTTCTTTTTTACTTTTTACAAATAGAGTAATTGTAGCAGCCACCATGTTACTAATTCATTTCAATTATGTCAATAACCACATTTAGTTTCTAAACACCTAAACTATTATAACCTAAACCTGTTTCCTTTATTGTTTGTTAATTTATGATTGCTATAACTTACAAAAAAGCATGGGAGAAATTATGGGAACCCCAGCAAACACAGAAAGTTCCCATATGGGCTCATAGTTGAGTACCGCACAGCACCATATGTAATGTGTTTAAGTACATGAACAGTCAGTCGTCACTAACCAATGAGAGGATTAAACTCTTGGCTCAGGCAGGACCACTGAGATCTGCTTTAATCTTGACAAATCCTTCCTAATGTAACAGCAGAGCGTTTGGAAAGGAGAGATGCTGGTTTAGCCTCTCCTGTGACAGTCAGCCATATTGCAACTATATATTAAGTTGTGCTGTTCACCACCCAAGCCTGTCTGCCAATTAGTGGAAGATTATTGGTCTGAGCATTAGAGGTTTCCCCAATAAGAAATTGAAGGACTCTAAAGCAGAGATGTGCCAATGTGTCATTATCACTGGTTTTAGAACCAGCCATTAAAAATAAGTCAAATCAGCAAAAGATTTAAGTTGACCGAAATCTAGAAGTAGGAAGAAGTGGAAAAAGAAATGCCTGATATTTTGACTTTTAACTTCTTAGGTGGGTTGGTGACACATTTTAACCCAGCAGGGTTGGTTGTTGAAAATAAAATGCAGTAATTTTGTTGCATTTAATATTGTGTTTCTTTCAGCTAATACTTTTTAGTCCCAGAATGTTCTTATTTGGTCCTAAAAAGAACTAAGTGGGAACCATATGGTAACATTAGGGAATGTTATTAACATTTTGCGTTGGCCGGGTTCTTGCTGGGTTAATCTTATAAATTCTCCCATGCTTTACACTGAATTAATGCAATCATAAACAATCAAATTATGAAGAAAACAGGTTGGGCCTGTTTATATAACTTTTATTGCTTTCCAGCCGGCATTAACCAGATGTGGTTAAACTGGTATAAATGAAATGAACCACTAACATGGTGACATGAATACAGTAACTGTACCAATCATAACATTATTTAAAATAACTGCTGCTTAACTAATAACTTTTCTAATGCTAACTTATTTTTACATAGGCTGGAATATTAGTTACTAACATAAACGTGAGACGTAGAGACTCAAAGAGCAGATTTGTGCTGTAAAATTATGCTTATGGAGCATTTAAACATCACAACATGCAAAGATCTCTAAGAAAATTCACCACTTGGTTTCAAAATGAAGCGAGGTGTTGTTTGGTTCTTGTTTGGTTGAAAGCTGCTTTAGCAAAGCTGCTATTTGGTTCTAGTCTCCTGTTGCTTCCTGTTTTCCCTTCCTGTTTTAGGTCTTTAATGTCTTTGGTTCAAGTTGATTGTCTTTTATTTTGTCAGTCTGTGTGTTTGTTAAATTCACTTTCTCCCAGTCAACTGTAAGTTAAATGAAGCAAGTCATCATATAACACAGTTCATTTTCTTACTTTTAGCACTTTTGTGGTTGCTAGGCAACAATGGAACTTGTTGTATTTGTACAGAATGTTATATGTAAGTGTGAACTTTGAACAAGACTCATCCAATCAGAATTCAGGATCAGAGGGGTCTGCTAAAGAATGACAAAAGCCACAGCATTAAAAACTCATTTGAGCATCCTCAAATCATTATGACCTTGCTGGGCAACATGCTGGTCGCTCATCTTTTCAACAGGGCCTGGGTCGATATAACTGTAAAATCGTGTGTGTCACACCAGCAAATCAATGTAACCTAGTTGGTGAGCGTTTTGCCACACTGCACGCAGGTCTGTCGCCTGTTTCGGTTTCGCCTCGCTCACAACAGTTTCAGAGTTGTCGCACGGCGGGTGATTTCTTCACAATAGCGGTGCGGCTTTCAAAAGCTGGAGCTGTCACAGCAGACACCTGCGTGAGAGTGTGAGGCCATGAGGAGACGTTCTGACTGAGAGCTCTGCACCACCACTGCATGTTTGAGAGAACTGCCACCGGTGCTGCAATTACCTCAGTAATGTGTTCTAAAAGTAGAGTTTTCATTTTCATCCAACACACTACAATAATTCTCTTTTTATTTTCACCTCTCTTTCTGCTTTTCTACCTCATGCATGCTGTTAGTGGGAGCATTTCTGGTAATGGACACCTGTGTTAGACTAAAATCATATAGAATCTTAGGCTTCATTTATACTGTAAACATCCATCATGGCTGGTTAGCCGGGACAAATGGTCATTTACACCTGGTGTTAACATCATGTCTCCAAAGCCCAACTGTAGTGGGATTATATTGAAGGGAAGCATGTTTGATTTAATGACTGTGTACCTCAATTTCTATATTAGTGTGTAGTCGCATGTTAATATCAACAATACTAAAATGTTCTGTAAAGTCATGGTTAATTTTTATTTTTGGATTGGACCTTTTCTTTTATAGCTGTAATTTTTACACAGAACATGCAAACAACCAAAGCAACTTCAGGCTTTAGCGCTTATAAGAAATGCAATTGAGCCACATGCGTTCACAACCATCAAGTGGTTTACAAAATCAGATCATAATATGCATTGCACCTTATTAACAGCTGTATTTACCTGCCCATTTATAATCAGATCAGACAAACAATAATACACATGCCTTAGTTTTGCCTAAAATGTCTTCCGATTGTGTGCCAAACTAACAACATAACGGTGCATATTATGTCTAACCAGTAATGTATTTGATTGTTTAAATTGCTTGTTTATGATATCAAAATATCAGTACGTCTTTGATTAGTCACAGAACCACACCAGGTGACAGTTATCATTCATGACAATAGCATGACAACTGCTCTGGAGATATTACTAACTTACAGAATCTTACAGACTGTGCAAAAGGCATTAATTAGTGTTTCTCTCATTATGGCAAATTCTAAATATAATCAAGCTGCATCATGTCACCAGAGGAGCAGGACAGAGAGCAGCAATGCAAAATGACTCATTAAACCTTTTTTTTTTTTTTTTAATTGCTAATTGTTACTGTGATACTGCTACAGCACAGCACTTCTTCTGATGAGAAAATAATATAAATGTTAATTCTTTCCTGGAAAGAGTAAGTAGCTCTGAGTTTACAAGAAACCCATTGGCAACTCAGTGCTGGGTAATTGTTGGAAAGAATGCATGCTGGGATAAAGTAACGTAGCTAGTTTGGTTACACATTTTAACCAGCAGGATGGGTTGTTGAAAACATCCCAAAAATCTTTGGCAATTATGCCAATTAATTGTCATTTTTGTGGGAATAAATAATTCAGATTATTTCTGAATTATTTCTCTAATTCAGATTTTATCTCTTATTCAAATCTTTTAAAACTTGGTACTTGCAGTTTAAGATAAATTCACTTAAATACAATTATAAAAACAATTCAAAAATTCATTTCAAATACAATTCTTTTATGCAGAGTGATTTGCATAAATCTCTGCTCAATTTCATTTTAAGCACACAAATATAATGTTAACATAATTAGATAACTTCATCCATGTAGGGGTGTGTGATATTTTGCAGATAATGAAAATCACATGATATTTTGCATCCTTCCTTCCAAAATGTGTACTAGTGTTATTTTGTAATAGCTCCCTTTTCCTTATTCAAAAATATTCATTGTTAAGTTGATATTATTCAAGCAAACAATAGATTGAGGACAAAGAGATATTTTATTATTTAAAAGTGTTCAAGTAAAAACACTTCTCTGCTGTGTGATTAACATTTATTTTTATAAATCGCACTATACACACCTCAATCTAATGCTGTAATAAAACACGTGCTGCCACATGTTTTAAATGCATGCCCAGTATTTGACTATAGCACACAGTGAATCTGTTGACACTCTAACATACTTAATAATATCCTTTTACATTTACATTTATTCATTTGGCAAACTTTTATCCAAAGCGACTTACAGTGAATTCATGGTACACATTTATATTGGTACTTGTATTCCCTGGTATCAAACCCACAACCTTTGCACTGCTAACAACCTACAGGAACACTTTTACATTGAACATACCACATCTTTGAATAATCATTACGATATTATCACACAATATATATCACACACCCTTACATCCATGTATCTGTCACTGTCAGTTCTGGGATTTTGTAGGTCAGTGATTAAATGCACAGATGAGGAATCATAGAGTTTATCACTGGATTGTTAGTGTAATGTTTGCTTGACAGTTCTAATCTATTCTACTGTAGTGTTTTTGTATATGAGGTGACCGGACACAGATGTTCAGACTGACAGCTGTCTCTTCTGAACACAAGAATGAGGGAAAACAGGCATTTTTGGGACATGAGAGAAAAAGAAAGTCACGCATGAGAGACGACAACATGCAGAAAGCAACCAGAGGCAAATTAAAGAGCGAAACAAGAAGGAAGGCAGAAGAAAAGAGCAGACAAGCAAATCTATCATGATTTGGAACAAAGAGCAGAAAATCTTTCAAAACACTTTCAGAGAACACAAATGAAAGAAGTGTTTAAAAACAAAAATATTCCTAGAATATTTTTTTCAGAGAGTGAGGGAGAGACAGACAGAGAAAAGAGAGAAAGACAGGGAGAGAGAGATGGTCTCCAGGCTCCTAATGCAGGAGAGCTCCAGGCATCAAAAGTGAGATGTGACTGAATAAATTAGTCAAGAAAAGCAATACATACCATAACTCACACTCATCTTCCTCTCCCTGTTTCCCTGCACACACTCCCACAAACCAATCACTCACCCCATAGTGTAAAGCATGAGCTGAGGAGGCTAATGGATCCGAACAGCCTTAATTCACATGGGCCACAACAGAGCTGTGATCCTCTCGTTCCTCAGAGAGTGTAATGCTGAGACAGACAGACACTGAGACAGCTGTGTGCATTATGAAACAAACCCGCAATCCAGCCCAAACCATAAATCAAAGAGAAACAAATTATAAGCATCTCAGCTCAGAGACAGTTGTACAACTAAGTTTTGTGGGGGGAGTATTTATGATTGTGTGCCACAGCAAAATAAGGCATCATACACATTCACATTCACTCTCTCTCTCTCTCTCTCTCTCACACACACACACAGTAGGCTACAATAAAACATCTCATTATGAATATAATATGATCCTTATTATTCATAAAATCTCTGTTTCCACAGTCTTTTTGATGTCCCACTGTAATGCCACCAATAGCAATTAGGTGACAGTTTCTGCCAAAAGGTGACTGAAAGTTTATAAAGGACCGATTGATGATGGTAACAACTGTGTTAATGACAAAACCTGTTTAATATAAAGTATGGGATCAAAACAGCCCTCAGGAATTAACCTCAGCCCAGCCTCAATGAAAGTCATGTAGCTGCGTTTCCATCGGCCTTGGGGAGAGCTGACACAGCAGTTGCCTCAGCACCAGTACAAACTCTTAAAAGAGTGATGGGGTGACAACTGAGGCAAAACAAGCAGAAATTCCCTTTGTTTCTTCCTTCATCGAGATCAAAGACGAAGATCAACAGAAGTGAGAAAAAAGGGGAAAAAACAAAATACTGTGAAAGAGAAATATTTCAGGAGAGAGCAGGATAACAAAGAAAGAGAATAAGAGATGCTTTTGCACCGAGACTGTAAATTATTAACCGCCTGCAACCACCAATCACTAGCCCAACGCCTCACACTTTCACAAATGTGCAGGACTTCAAACAGTGCATTGCTGTGTGCTAACTAACTGTGTGCAGTAGTGTTCATTGTGACTCATCATTGTGTGTGAGTTTTAAGCTGCTGTTCGTAATTTCTGTTTCAAAATGTAATAACTTGTTCTGATAAGGTTACACACTTACATTACATTTACACATTTAGCAGAAGCTTTTATCCAAAGCAACTTACAGCACATTTAAGTTATGCATTTGATCAGTGCATTTGTTCCCTTGGATTCAACAGACGTAGATACACAAAGTACAGTGATAATTTTTAACTGTAAATTAACACTGAACATAGATGAACGATTCCCTTTTAAAATGTAGTAGAGAGCCAAATGCATAGAACAAGTTGTTTAATTGTCTCTCAAAAGTTGTAAATACTTTTTGGATAGGAAAGAAATTTAGACTATTTAAAAAAAATGCTGTAGTCTGTTTTGCTTTATAACATCAGAATCATATCGTCAGGTCAAGCCAGGCCAATCATAAAAGACAACTTGAACATTCTGTCTGTAACATCTTCCACCTCCAGCGCTAAACGCATCTCAGGAGACATTTCAGAGAGAACCATGATCACAGAGCATCTATTCTCATCTGTTAGACAGAGATACAAGAACACTTGTACAGTCTCACGGACTGATGCAATTCAATGTAAAGTGCAAACCCATCCAATAACTGTTTTGATTTTATTTTATATGAATCGGTTGTTCCTCAATATATATGAAGACAGTTGTCTGTGACTGTTTAAAGTTAAAGTTAAAGTTAAGATTTATATCCTCATTACAAAGATGTGTGTTTATGTATGTGTGCAGTTCTTTTTCTACACAGCATTTGTGATGCTGAAAATGTTTGCAGTAAGTCATAAAGAGTCTCTATCTGAGCCAAACCTCTCTATTTCAAAGAAATAAGCAAATCCGTATCTTTAAGAATGTTTCTAAACCAAACAGTTTTGGGGCACCATTGACTTTTATAACAGAAAGGAATGCTAAATTTAAGTCTGTAAATCAAACCACCCAGTACCTGATAATGGCAAATTGAAAAGAATTTTAGAAATGTCTGTAAAATGAAAGGGCTCTGAATACTTTCTGAATGCACTTTAAATGTTGACACTGTGACACTGGACACTGTGTTCTGCTCTCTGTGAGTGAATGAGTGAGTGTTCTCCAGTTCTTCAAGTTCTTCAGTTCTTCAAGCTCTTCAGTTCCAACATTCCCATCAGGAAACAAACACTTTCTTTTGTGAATTTCACAACCACACAAACCAGAATCATTTACTTATTGGTCCTCCTGGGTTGACAGTCGTTTGTGTTACTGATGTGGGCAGACCTTCCCTTATTGGGGCATAGAGGTCTATAACATTCCCTATGACATCAAGCCCTAATGTAGTGTTGAGTTCCCTTGAAAGGGAACATTACATGATAGGTGTGTGAACAGACGCTGTCATGTCATGTTGCTAAACTTCTGTCTTGCACAACCAGACCTAACCTTCAGACTTACAATCTGATGACGTATTTTAGGTGGTGCGCAACACTGGACTTTCACTGCCCATAAATAGACATGATTTTACACTTGTTTAGACCCAGGTGTTCCTGAAGGCTTCTCTCTGTCTCAGGGAACCAGGTTACAAATGTAACCTAAAATGTTTCCAAACTTTATCCCAGCAAAAAGGAAACTTTCTTCAGACATTTTGGCATGAAACAAAAAGTACATCACATTTTTTACAGGGCATGTCTGATGAAGAAAGCTTGTTTACAGCATCTGTCTGAACTGAGGTTGATTACAAGTGTTCCTTGTGCTCTATAATATGGCTTTCTGAACACCTTAAGAATACCAATGCAGTGTGTTACAGCCTGTGGCCTGTTGCGTTCCCCCTTATTACAATAGCTTTATGGAAATTACATTACGGCTGTTGTTCTGCTGTTAAAATTATTTAGGGTTTCTCTGAAATGATCAATGGACAGCCCTCAACCTGAATTTAGTATGTATGGCATTCCCATTGCCAATAAAACCTCTATTCAAGACCTCAAAAATATTGAGGACATGCTAAGAATGTGGAATCTGGTTTATGAAGCTTTTAGCATGAGTAGCTTTTGTGTGAGTATTATTAAACTTCACAGATGTGTAGAATGATGGTTGCCTGCTGAATAAAGGCCAGCCCCACATAAGGTGTGCAGACAGCCATGAAACCATGACCTGTGTTAAGGAGATGTAATTGTCTTTTTACTGCGGCCACTTAATCTGTGTGTGCCCTATCTGTGCCATCACAACAGTCCAGCGATGGTTGTCACCTAGCAACCGCAACCAAGAGCAAACACATATTCTTTAATTTATTAATTTAGCCTTTGTAACTGATGTGTGCATTGCAAAAAAACGACATTTTTTTAAACAAAGTCACGATTTTGACACCTACTGAGTTTTAGGCTAAGACACAAGTTAGGAGTAAACATCAGGGTGCACTAATTGTAAACAGTTCACAAAAAAGAAGAGGTGTTAGACAACAATAGGAGTCAATTGAGAAACCCAGAGTGGTTAGCAAAGCTCCACTGTGTATCATATCACAGGGAAATGTGACAGTGTAGCTCTTGAGGGTCTCTGCTCCTTCGTGAAGACTCTTGCTGTTACATGTACTCAAATCACATAATGTAGAAGATAAGAGCAGATGACAGCCAATGAAGCACTCTTTAAATGAAGGGCAGGAAGATGTATAAGACAGTTGCTAGTCATAACCAGAAAACACAAAAAGCAGCTAATTATAACTGCCAACATGGAATGAACAGAAATTGACCTAATGCCAGTTAAAAGGAAACAACCACAGCTGTTGTTCATGTGATGTTTGGGATAAAGGATATCTGAAACAGGAATAAAAGTGCCTTCTGATTTGCTAAAGAAAAAATGAGACTGCATCTCATCCCATTTTATCATCATTAATTGTACACTGTTGTGACATAATTGTTCACAGAGACTGCCAAGCTTTGTATTTTTTATCTTAAAAATAATCTTTTAAAAAGTTTAATAAATAAACGTTAGCTTTATTGTGTTAGATTTAAGATAACTTCACCTCTGAACAGCATGTCTGAACCAAATGAATTGTGGTTGGCTTTTTAACATCTAACATTTTTTACACCCTCATCTCTTTAAGTGGGCAGTTTCTGGCCAGAATAAGCTCCAATGTAGACCAGACTTTAGACCAAATGTCTGTCTGCACACACTCTCGGTGTCAGACGGCATGTCCATGGTTTGTCAGCAGTCAGTTTATTATCACCTTGTTCTCAGAGCTACTGGTCAATGGTGTTATGCCTATGAATGTGGAAAGAAGTGTTGTGTCAGAACTGATCAGGGGTCAGACAGTAAAGCAGAAACATACCTGCAGCCATCTGCATGTACCCAGCTAGTGTGCATATTCTTCGCTCACAGGCTCCGCTGGGGAGGAAGATGGTGATGATGGCCAGAAGAGAGCTGATGGCTAGCAGAGCACATCCTCCTGAACACAGCACTGCACTCGTCTGCAACACACACAACACACCTCATGTAAATGCTGTACTGAGCACTCTGTAGAATACACACTGCTTCTGGGTTTGAGTTCATTGTCCTCTAGATAAGAACCCATATTATTCTGATATATTAATGTGTATGGTAAAACCATTTGTTAACATTTGTTATACAGCATTTATTCATTTTAGCAGATGTAAATTTCAACATTTACTAATACATGTTTAATGCATGTTTTATGCTTTAAGTTAGTCAAATATTGCATGACGCATTAAAAATATATTGTGTAATGAAATAATAATAAAAAAATTAATAGTCAAAATATATTGCTTATTGTTAGTTAATGTTAGCTAATGCATTTACTGTAATAAGAAATACAACATTATTGTAACGTGCCATTGTTACTGTCCTTTATGTGAAATACAAAAGTACATCACATCTCCTTTGTTGCATGTAGACTTTTTGAACTAATATATTTATCTGATAGTTAAAAGTATATAGTAATAACATCATTTATACCCTAGTTAGCATTAGTTTTAGTTTTAATTACATTTTCTGGAGCAGTTTATATAAATTATCATTAAACATACTGTAATTACTGTCACAGTGTGTGTTAGAACACACTCCAATCCAATCAATTGAACAATCCAATGAAACTGAAAGCTCTCAAAATATAGTTTTAATAACAAACTCAGAAGAACAAAACATTTTTTGAGATTTTCTGACTTTTTCTGACTCTTTCTGACAATTTGGAATGAGCACTAATACGCGTAATGAAAATATCACAGAAGCTTAAACCCCAAAGAACACAAACATCACCTGTAGGTGCGCCCAGAAAATGTGAAATCAAACATTTTTTAAGTGCTTGGTGAGACCAATTTAGTGAAACAGTAGTTTCTGATGCCCTAATCCATCATCATATCAACACTTCAACATTTTAGACTCACTTCGGTGCACTACAAAACACATACACACACACAAAGAGGCCAGACACTACCATAACAAATCTAATAACAAAGTAAAACACTGTTGGTTGAACGCATGTCCTTCACACAGAACTCATTCTCGTTTAGATGGTATTCACACATTCTTTATTGATGTTTATTTTACACTTTATTACAGAATTACAGAAAACTTTCTTAGGAAAAGTTTCTTAGGAAATCAAAACTCTTTCTTTTTAAAGAGTTTTGAGGAAGTTTTTCTGTGTCCCAGCTTGTCTCTTTCTCATCTTCATTATTTAGTCAAAATAATTCCTTTTTTAACCCCTTCAGACCTGGCGTCCATTGGAATGGACATTACATATTTCTGGGTCTAAAACAATAAAACATTTCTGATTTTATTGTTTCAATAATGCTTGTTAATGATTGGTTCCTGATTAACCGATTACAATGTAGAAATGACTTTTAACTTGATCTGAGAGAGCTTCAGACATCAGACAAGACAAGCATGCCTCTGCAGTTCAAAAATGCAGGGGAAAGCAAACACTTATTGGTCTCCACCCTGATAACTGAATGCAAAACTGATTTCTTGGGGTTACATTGCCCACAATCATCCAAACCATTCAATCCATCAACCTCCTTTGTTAAAAACATGGCTTTGTAATGTAAGATTTTATGCTATTTTACGGTCACTTAGACCTGGCGTCCATTGTAATGGACATGAAAAAAAAACAAAAACATGAGTTAGCAAAAATGTTTTTCTCTACTTTATTTTTATGCTGGAGGAGAGCAAAAATAAACTGGGAAAAAAATTTTGCTCAGCAGAAAAAATTCAGGTCTGAAGGGGTTAATAAAACTGTAACATTCTAAAAGCAGAAATTAATATTTTGACAATTTTTAATTCTGTTTTATAATTTGGTTTCTTAGCACCATCTTTTGATCTTGCATTCCTTGAAGCTTTTAAATATAACATGCTCTTGCCCACTGTAGTTGTCAAATACTACCATATTTCATCATAACTAATGGAGACTTACTGTATGTGGGCTGTAACAAATCACATTCAGAACTAAATGGGACCCTTGAAACTCATAAATAGGCAGCATATGATAGGAATGATAATGAAGTTATACAAGCATATTTCATAATGGAAATACTCCACATATGTCTAAAAAATGGAAAGCCTATCTTCAATGCTAATTAGCGCAAGTTGCTAAAGCAGACATTTTGCAAAGCAATGACTACTGCTATTGCTCAAACTTACTGTTAGAACACTTTCTAAGTGCTCTGACATAAAATGGCCATAAACTCACCTTATAGGACAGGACAAATCAAGAGACCTAAAGGTAATCTGTTTTGATTTAGAACCAGTAAGCATTGCCCTTGCAACCACTTAAGAACACCTTAGCAACTGCACAGAACACCTTGACAACCATATATGACTATGTCATAGTGGTGGGACAAGCATTTTCCTCAGATAAATGATTTTTTTTTTAAATATTTAGCTTCCGTTAACAAGAGGTTTCATCATACACAGTGACTAGCCCCAAAAATACAATGTAAAATAAACTTAGATTAAATTTAAAGGATTCAAATGATGTGTTTTAGCTATAGACATTTTAATAGCGTGCATTCTTCCCCATTTTGTGGAACATTTGTCAGTGTAATTTGTACAATAGCTAAGGCAAACTTCACATGTGTGCGTGATCGATCAGCTGTAACAAATCTGGCCCCCGTGCTGCGTGCTCTAATTTGTACATCCTCAAAGACTTTATTGTATTACCACACAACCCAGAAATCTATTGTCCTTAATTAGTTTGACATTTCAGGCCTGAATTTTCCAAAACTCTTGAGAGCTATAATTAAAGATTG
The DNA here is from genome assembly GCA_036877545.1 of Yasuhikotakia modesta. Lineage (NCBI taxonomy): Eukaryota > Metazoa > Chordata > Actinopteri > Cypriniformes > Botiidae > Yasuhikotakia > Yasuhikotakia modesta. The sequence goes on from JBAJNP010001626.1 coordinate 52,452, forward strand.
CAATTTTGTTACTTTAAGAATACATTTACATCTTTATAAATCCAAAAATACAGTGCGTTCCACCTTGTGATTCTGAAACCCAATCATTTTGCTCCTGTTTATAATACACAAAAACTGAAAAATATATGGAATGTTTTCATCTCTGCCAGCTGTTGTTTATTTACATAGGAAATTGGCTCAAAAAGAGCCGTCTCTTTCCAACAGCAGCTTTCTAAATAGATGCAAATGATTTGCATTTACATGCACTGCAGACAGACAACACAAGATGTGCATTGTAAAGAACAGAGGTCACATTATAAGAGAAAAAAACAACTGAATGTAGCTACATGATAAAGAAAATAAATAGTGAAACTCATAAAAATTAATCAGCAACCATACAGTCCTATAAGTACAGTCTATAAGTGTGCAACAGCGACTGGACATTCTTTAGTAAAATAAAATAAAATATTTTAAATTTACATTTACTAAAACAAGTCCTGATTTGCCAAAGCAAGAAAATGCGCTGGTTAGTTGACTGTAGTTGCTTATTGGTTATTGCTGGTTACCGACTGTAGCTTTTAAATCGCTATTGGAAATTGCAGAATATTTATATTTAAGTGAATCTCTCAAATGCCTCATGTTACCTTCATGTGTCAGTGTATTAGAAGAACACAAGGCTGATTATTCTGTAAAGTTCTCTAAGGTTTCACATCTGAAAGGAATTTGCACTTGAGTTACTAGACATACATGCTGAAAATCAAGGTCGAACATTTCTTGTTACCATGGTGAAGTATTTTCACGGTGAAGTGTGCGTGTGTGTTTGGGATAAGGTCCAAAGCTGTCTGTCTTAGCTATAGTTAAGAGACAAAGTGGGCAATTCCACATTTAAGAGTAAGGTGTGCTGCAGCTCTTCAGACATGACATCATAATAATCTCAGACGAATTAAAACTGAAATAAAACACAAAATGAAACATTTTCAGTTATAAAGTTCATATTGATTAAGTTAACTGCTGGCAGATAAGTAAAATCTATACTAACATTTAGTCATTCTGCACTATGTGTCTCAAAGAATATACTGTACGATGTACAATGCATTCATTCATCTAGGATCATCATCTCCATCTCAGATGAATATGACTTTTTTAACACTAAAGCTCATACTGGTCACAGGAGATCATGTGTCTTAACTGCTCACTTGTGATTGGATCACCAATAAATAATCTTAATACCAGATGTTAATGGGGTCTCGATTAATACCACAGCCTTTAATTTCATACTATTTTGTTTATTTTTGCAAGTTCTTTGTGCCAACATCAAACCACCTGTCATACCTAAATATTTATTAGGGCTGTCAATTTAACATGCTAATTTCTTAATATTATTATTTAAAATTTTGGGTTTGCTATGTTGTACATATTGTGCACATTGTTCTGTTTGTGTAAAGTGTTTTACACAGATATTTTTATATGTGGGGTTCTCAGCAATCTATATATTTGCTGCTTATAGACGTTTACAAAGTACATCAAGTTCCTTCATCCCAAGCATCATGGGAAATGTTATTCCTTATGACACGACCCCTTTAATGCGAGGCAAATGATTCATTATTGGATTGACAGAACACTAATGCAACTGATGAAAGTGTATGTTAAGTGTGCTACAGAAAGACACTGCATCAGCAAAGTACCTCATGCAGTATTAAAGTGTGCTGACTGGTATGGGTTAGTCTAGCATGTAGAGTCACGTGCCCTGTACTTTATTTCAGCCCTTCTGCATCTCTTTTTCAGATGAGTAATATTCACCCCAATCATGGTAAGAGCCAGTCGCTGATGTGTCAAAACTCTCGCTCTCCCTGTAGAGTCCCATCACAGAGAACCATTAGTGCCATGACATCTTCATATTACATCAATCATCACTGTTTCACTGCATCCTCAATCTCTCTTCCTTTGCGGACAATATGTTACATTTTAATTTAGCAAACACATTATTTGTGGGAGGTGCTTTAAAACATTTTGTGAACTATTTTGTACTATAACAGTATAACTTTATTGTGATATTAGCATTAGCTTACAGTATTAGCTTATTGTGAACTTTGGTTGATAATAACTTGTACTTTTATTTAATGCATGTCTTCAATTTTTTCCATCACAATTTGTTTGAGGTGTAAGAGTAACCGGTGTGCAGTTACTGTGCCGTTATTCCCCTACTAGAATTTATTTTTTAATAGAATTTGTTTCAAGCAACATTTTTTCTTTTCACCACATTTCTCAAAAACTCATTAGTAGGTCGATTTCCCTCATAAAATGTGAGCATTGTTTAAAATAGCATCATTGGTTTAATCAAACCAATGGTAAACCACCGGAAAACATGAAATTTATGCAAATCCAGTTAGCGGTAGAAAATTTTCAAACTTGCCTTTAAATCATATGCTATGAGTCTCAATATTTCACTCCAGAGAATTCAAATGTTTTAAAGTCAAATTGTCAAATTAGTTCATGTTTTTATCAATTTAAGTTTCAACAAGATTAAGGTTAATGTTTAAGGTTAATGATGTTTTAATTTGCCTCAGTAAGAAGGACACTGTCAAGATACTGGCAAGAGAATTCAGAAAAATCAAGAAAAAAGAAAAGTCAAGACTCTGGCAGGAACATACAGCCTCTTTCACACAGTAATCCTGGTATATTACCATCAAATCACAAAAATGACTATACCAAAATATATGTGTATCATTCCCACAAGCAAAGCATTCTGTCTTTCTACTGGTAAGTTTCACTTTAGCACAAAAATATCGATAAACTGTCAACAATCAAGAATAGTTTAGAACAGCTGCACTGTTAGGCGACTTCCGTAAACAATGAAGAAAAAATGTATCATCTGGGTCAGAACGTTATGATTGGTCCAAAGCTGACAGCAATTTTATTTTGCGTTCAGTGTAATTGGGGTGTAAATGTGCCTACAGTCCTGTTCATTCAGAACAAACATAATTATGCAAACCTAATAAAGATTACACCATAAATTTTATCTAGCCATGTAAAATCATGGAAGATGTATTACATGGATGGTTGACAGATGCAAGGTAGATTGCTGTCTGTCTGACCCTGTCTGGATGAAACACATCATTTTATATAATTTTATGTAACAGTTAGATCATTAGATTATTTAAAAAATTGCAGATGTCAAAAGGCGAATCTATACAAATTAGCCGGATGTAAAACAACCCCAAATGTTTGTAATCTATCCACAATAATTAACAGATAATTACCAACAAAGTCCTAATGTTATGGCAATTAAAAGAGAGGGAGGGAAATAATGAAGAACTGTGATCTATAATTGATGAAGCTCTTTTCTCCTCTAACCAATACTGTGACTAAATAATTGTTGCCTCACTGGTCTTTGATGCCAGTATCAGATTGGAATGCAAATGAAGGACCTGGTTTTCCGTGCTTGTGTGAGACAGATTCTGAAGTTTCCCATATCATTCCTGATTAGTGAAACTCTTTCCGTTCAGTGAAAGTCACTAATCCTTTGTTGGGGAAAACATTTGTCATGCTAAGAGGATGCGCTGAGAAGCTCCACCCCCTGTGAAATGTGACAAATATACAACAAATTATGCTAATGTTTTATGTGGACATACACAAAGTGTGTCTAAAGTCTAAGCTAGACTTTAAAGTAACTATAAAGTAAAATTGTTTAATTCAACTTCTTGTTTTTTACTAACTATACAATTCATATTCTTTAATGTTTTATTTTATGATTATTGCTTATATAAATATAATATAAAGTTAAGTCACAGTCACAGTATTTTGTATCAATATTTTGTCTTCTCACTTTATTTCTTCAGCAGTCTGTCTTAACCTTTGACCTCTGCCTCTCTCCAGCACACACATGCTTTAAGATTTGAAGGTTTTAATGTGTAAGAAGGAAAGGTCAGGGGTCAAGTTCAGAACACAATCCCAGCACGGAGGTGTTTAGTATTAAAGAGGCGTTTTATTTTACCTCTCAGTGCAAAACAGCTCCACATTCTAGAATCAGTATTAGAGCTTTGAGTATTAGAGATTTGTTTCATGGTTGTCTGAATGTTATGTACAGGAGTGAGTGCTGTACCTTTGTAACTATGCATCTTTGCCAACACCCCCATCATTTATTCAAGGCCACAGTCTAAAATAGTCTAAAATGCCCATGACTTTCCCATCCTGTGTTTTCACACTCATATACTCAGCCATCTGAGCGCCACAGACAGCGCGCACAGACCTTGGACCTCTGTCATGTTAAACAGATCTGAGCCGGGTCCAGCCAAAAGCCAACAGCCAAGTTTTGGTTCATACATCCCTCCTACAAACTCCAGCCTAATGCCTCCGTGTCTGGGCTACTTACCAGACTATCAGACCACCTGCCTCCAGCAACATGAAGCTACAGTGTGTCCTTTGAACTGACTGAAAGAGAACATTTTTGGCCATGGTGCCACGCAGAGCTGAATCTCTCTTGTTGTGCATCTCATTCAACCTTTTGTCCTTTCACTTGGATTGCATTTCCGTTTTTTACTAACACTTGCTACCACAAGTTATTGTGAAGAAAATCTGGTGAGTGACATCGCAGTGTTGATTGTTCATTGTCTCTTTCTGGTATTAACCTTGTGCATTAAGTCTGCAATAAATTGCAACCCATTCTCCCAGCATCAGTTGTAAATTTTCCAATGCATGATGGGATTTTGAATGAGGATGCTTGATATTGTCCACTGGTTTCACACATCACTACATGATGAAATGATGGAATGATTGTTCCCCAAGTAGAACACTATATAGGGGTAGTATATATATATATATACAATAGTACATTATTTCTGACTAAGCCAATGTCTAGATAGCTAAAGTACTGCATCTGGCTATTAGTAACCATTAACCAACCATGGCTTAACTAACCAACATTGTGCAGCATTTAAGGGAATCCCATGAGTTACTGAATGACAACCACTACTAAATACTAGTTAATTCAGTGAACTTTTAGGAAGTGCTCTACAACAAACATTCTACCTGAATTATAAGGCTTCTGCTGTGACTATTTACAAAACACACTCTTCTGCCTATAATGTTTCTGCCCTCAGGCTTTATTAATCCCAGCATGAAAATCTTTTAATATTTTTTATGGGATCAACCAGTGCACTTCAATCAGCCCCAGTGCATGATGGGTATTCATAAAACTGTTGTGGGTGGACGTGGGATTTGAGAACACACTACTAATGGAGCTGAACTCAAGAAAACTGTTATGCAATCTCAAAAGAAAAAAGTCAACACAGCCTTGCAAACCAGCAAGGTGAACATTCTGAAGAGCCGTTTCTGGCATCTAAACATCCTTCAGAAAGGGGCAGCATGGAATTTATCCAGTTTATTATTGCCAAACACTTCAACAAATATTAAACAATATTAAATATATTAAATATTACAATATTAATATATTAATATATAAATAACCCATATGTTGCATTTAGAACAGAGCTCTTTGAATATTTTTTTCAGGTAAAGATTTTACATTTTTATTGTAAACCAAAAATCTTTGCGCTTTCATTTACAAATACTAAATTTACAAATTTACAAATTCATTTAAAAATATTAAACTAAACACTGTGTGTTTGTGTTTAATTAAAGTTAATAATGTCTGTCCATAAAATTATTTTAAAAGGTCTAGTGAAAAACATGCATTTATAAAACCCAACACTCATAAC
>JBAJNP010001627.1:0-58140 GCA_036877545.1 Yasuhikotakia modesta
GGAACATGTATTTGTCTTAAACAGTCAGTTCTTGTCATTTGTTGATTGATACTGATTGCTACAGGTCCAGCTTAGTTACAAAACATTAACAGATTTCCCAGCACTTGTCAGGGTAATGAAATAATTGTTTAAATGAGAAACACAGAAGTAACAGCAGGTTGTCTGTACTGCCAGTGGTGAAATGGTAGATCAAAGGTAGAACATTGCCTTTCATACACTGTGGGGCAGCAGAAAAAAAATTTACATTTTAAATGTATGGTTTAGTGGACAAGCCAAACTTTTCTCTCAGTTTAGAGCATAAAAAAATGCAACTTCAGTTCAAAGCCTGTCTATTGTGACATGTTTCTATTGCTAGCTTTAAACATTACAGTCTACAGAAAACCAGAAAAATTGTGGCTCGTTGCTAAGCAGCTGCAGGTGTTCTGGGTGGTTGCTAGGGCATTGCTGGGTGGTTGCTAAGGAAAATATTTTTTTACTAAACTATTTAAGTAAAAGTGGGTTAGCCTCACTGTTTAATTTGCTGTAATCTTTTAGAGCTAATAAACAAAATATGACCTACAATCTATGCCAAAAAAAACACCGGCCTCAAATATTCTAACTGGCATCCAGTATTTTAGCTTTTTTCCCCCTTATCCTTTTCTTGTCCTGGAAAGAGGCTGGTTGTGACTGACAGTCCTGAAAGCAAGATACTGAGACTCGCTTTGTTTACAGCAGTCAGTAATCTCTTTTTCTGCTAATACCGCAGAGCACTGACATGGATCTCTTTATTTTTTTCGTATCTTGTCTTTCTCTCACTCTCTCTCTCTCTTGCCCTTTGCTGCTCTCTTTCTATCTCATCCTGCTGTGAATTCTTCCTCAACTCTTATACTCATTTCTCCTCTCCCTCTTTTATGTGTGATGGGTGTCTCTCTCTCTCCTCTGTGTGTGTGTGGGTCTCTCTCCCTGAAGGGGTGGGGAATGTTCTTATGAAGAGAGCAGGTGCAGTGCCTCTATCTCTCTCTCTCTCTTTTCTGGCATCAGCAGTAGGGAGAGCAGAAAGCTGTCTGTGGATGTGTGTGTCTGGCTGCAGTGTCGTAGGCACAGGAAGGCTGGAGCCGTGGCGAAATCCCAAAGGAGATTAGAGCGGGAACATGCGTTAGTCTGGACTCTTCACAAATGGCAGCCCTAGGAGAGAGCATCAGTCAGGCAAAACAAACTAAATGCAAATAGAACCTGAATAAGGGTTGGATGATTTTTCTCTTGTGGAAGAACTGCATGCTGTAATATTTGTACCGTCTTTTTCTCATTCAAGCTCACTCCTCCCTCTGTCTTTCTCCTCCCTCTCTCGCTCCCCGTCTCCCTCCCTCTCTTGCTCTCTCTCTCTCTCTCTCTCTCATTCTCTCTTGTGCTCTCGCAGTGGTGGAATGTAGATGGGGCTGAGCGTACGCTCGCTGCTCCGCACGATATTGACTGCTTGCTGCGCGGCGACCGGTTTCTCAGCCACAAGAAGGGATTTACATCACTAACGGATTTGACAATACCATCATCTATCTGGATTCTGCGTTTGCTGGAAACTCTGATACCTGCCACTGTTTCCTACTCTGGGTCTAAGCTGGAGTATCGTTTGCATGTAGCTGGTTCGTTCTGCAGCGCTCTGCTCCAATAAGGATGCTATAAATCCGTAAAAGCTTCAGGGGACATATTGCATCTTGGTGAATGTAGAGTTATTCCCCGTAAAGGGACCAGTTTTTTGGGATGTGTATAGCTGACTCAGCTTTGTATAGCTAACCTGAGCTCTTGAAAAGGAATTAAAAAGATCGAAAGGCAAAGAGGAATAAACATCATTTAATGGGGTAACTTTGCTCAACTCTGTTAAAATATATTACAAATCTCAAGTGAAAGGAGTTATAGGATTGGGGCATAACTCTAATCGTGGTGTCATCTGCAACAGAAGCATTTGATGATCTGATAGGAGAAAGTGCTACTGCAGCGGCTACTGTCGATATGCTGATGATTTTACTCCTCCCTTTTCTATCCCATCTTTAACACTGCACCTTTATTTAACATTTGCTCATTTGATTTGCTCCTGTCTAGCTAAGATCTGGAAGTCGTCTGGACATATTAGTGATCCGGACTGAAACTGGACTAAAGGACTGTCCCCTGCTGGGTTCTGAGTTCTCTACCTCCAGGATTTTATTGGGTGTATGCGCATGTCTGAGTGCGAGTGTGTGAGAGTGTGTGTGTGTTAGCTTGTGGTGTTGTGTGGATGTGAGTCAAGGGATGTCTGCCTTGCTGTGTTAGTAACGATTTTAGTGTTCTTCTGTAATAATTTTCTTTGCCGATGTCTGGCATTACTGCCCGGCGTTTTGCATTGTGTTGTCCATGTCTGTTCAGCACCCGGCCTTGGGGTTAACCCTTTCTGTGCCACAGGCGAGATGAGTGACAGCTCTGGAACAATGAACAACTCTGGAGCTATGGTGCTCGAGGAGCCAGAGGGAAGAGGGCGCGAACAAGCCCAGGGCCCTGCACGTGGTGGGCCCCTAAGGTGTGGGACATGTGCCCTCTGGCCTCGCCAGCAGACCTGGCTTTGCGTGGTTCCACTCCTCATCGGATTTGTAGGCCTGGGGCTCAGCCTGATGTTACTGAAATGGATTGTAGTGGGTTCTGTGAAGGACTATGTGCCTACAGACTTGGTGGATGCCAAGGGGATGGGCCAAGACCCTATCTTTCTGTCCAAACCGAGCACTTTTCCTAAGGGATCTGACACCACCACAACCACCATTACTATTGGAGGGTTTAGCTCTGTCAGCCCCACTGTCACCACTGTGGTGCGGAGCAGAACTCGAACAGGTACTCCCCCAAATATTCCCCCTAGGGGTAGCGGGGCATCAGGAAGTCAGGTGACACCGAAGAGCCCCAATACACGCTTTGTCACGCGTAACCCCACCCTCACAACCACCGTGGCCTCCACCACATCTACTGTCCAAACATCCACCTCTAGCCCTTCTCCCTCTAACCCTGCTGTTCTAAATGACTCCACCCAAATGTGGACCAAAGAGCAGTCATCCACTGAGAGGCACATGACCACACCTGGTCGAACCCATGTCAGCCGCAAGACGCGTGAGTTCAATACTTTCTTTCTGGTTCTTGCTGGGTTTGCTTTTGCCAACAATAAACATGCAGTTCTGATTTTGGTGGGGAGTCTTGGTGAGGTAAACAACCAGACAGACAGATGTGCAGCTAATAACCCAAAAGCTATGTTGTTTTAAGCACAAAGTATTCATTTAGTGGAATGAAAAATACTCTGTCTATACTTCTATACATGAGAAACTCCTGAATATAAGTAATAATTACTGGGATGCATCATATTTATAATAAGTAAAATGCACTTGTTTTTTAAGGCAGTCGAGATTAAGGCAGTCACGCCAATAATTCATAGCAGGCTTTGTATATGAAAGCTCCGTGATAACGTCCCAGAGGCAACGCATGGAGGACTCGTCCCCGCTATAATGTCGCCAGGGAGCGGCTGATACATTAACGATAAGTCGGTCCGACCACTCCCCGTGTTTCTAACATGCAATAGAGAAATCGATTATTGTATAAAGCCCAGTTTGTTTTGTACATACTGCTTTGAATAGAAACAAAACACATAACGAAAGAACAAAGTGCACGGGTTTATTATACTGTACGTTTTGTAAAATGGACGCTATATGAATGTACATTTAAGTTGTACGGTATATGAATATAACATTGAGTTGAGTTTTACGTCTCTTGGTGTTATTGGTCTGTATGCGGGTTTAGTAATAGCGCAGGGGTTTCTTGTTTTCTCTTTAGTTTTAATCGTTTTAGAGACTACGACACATCATTGCTCTTATATTATGTGATATCAGCTAGAAAATATTACAGACAGGTGTTTTCTTTCACTTTTCTGTCATATTGCATTATAAGAAGCGCTACGGGCGGCAGCGTTAAACGGGCTACATGCCATAAATATAGACTATGAAATGTTTATCTTTACCCTGTTGTCATTTAAATGTAGCTTTAGGACTCATCTCTCTCTCTCGAGGTGAGAGATCTGCCTTTTTCATGAAAAACAACTTCATGTAAGACGAGTTTTTCCCATCACGGCATTTGCGATGGATGTTTTCTGCGCTCTCTTGTGAAACGACATGAGATGCATCGGATATTAAACATAACTTATTTGCTTTATCAGTACTTGACCATAAGAAAACACGTGTGTCGTGGGTTTATATGTCAGATCGCCGTTCCTCACAGTTCGGTACTGGCATACGGACGCGTAAAATGCAGTCATTGATCTGCACTAACAGAAACGGATGAATGCGTCATGATGTCCTATCTTGCGCACCTGCTTGGGTATTGCGCGACACTACAAGGCGTAACGCGTAAATATAGTGGCTTTAATACAATTGGTATCTGTAGTCATCCAACTGGCCCGAGATACGTTCACATTTAATCGATGCGTTTCGTTTGCATCAGGTGTACAGCCTGTGGTCATAAACGTCAAGGTTGCTGAGCAGTATGTCTAAACACACACCATAAGCGTTACTACAGCAGTTTTAAAGACTTTGTGTTGTGGTGCTATGGATGTCCTAATATAACCCGACGAGCCCTTTCTTTGAGTTTAGATGATAATATTGGCTCAGGCAATATTATCCAATAAGAGGGTGTTGTGCCTCACCACTGTGTGAGACTGTATTTACTCTCTGTGCTTAATCCAGATTCATTTACCTTCATTCATTTAAGTTGCTACTGTTCAAACAAAGACTAGAATCAGCTTGTTGGGGAATTGTGCATTCAGTTTATCATATGCCATTTGTCATTTATAATCCAATATAATAAAATATATCCATTTTTTTCCTGTATTTCGATTTAACCATTTTATTGATTTTAGCATCCCCCTTTCCAGCAACAAAGATATGACTTGCTAAAGCTGTCTGTACAGTTAAAAGAAACAAATGTATAATAGTTGCTAATACTGTCACATTGCAAATGTTTGTCTATAAAAAAGTATATTTTATGAAATTTCACAAACTCTTTAAGAAGGTCCTTAATTTACAACCAAAGTGTATACTGTTACCATACTTAATAATTTCCAGCAACAATTGCCCGTCTTTATCAATATCACAGAGAAAAAGATAACTGAACCATTTATGACCCAAATGCGTTTGAGAGCTCACAGCTGTGCTCATCTTAAAACTCATTACTGCTCACCTCTAGGAGGATTTAGAAAAAACATTGTTTTGTAGAAGCTTTCCAGGTAAAAATGAGCTTTTTCCAAATTAATATTTCACAAGATCGGCTGTGTTGAATTGAGTGGCCTGTGATTGTTTTTGTGGAGGTTTTGATTTTGCTACCATGAATCTGTTATTAGCTTGAATTTTGAGCAAATGTTGAAATGTGGACGGAGTTCAATATAAATTTTCAGTTGGTGCAGGGGCATCTTTCCCCTCACTGTGTATCAAAGCCATATCTCTATTTGATCGACTATGAAGTTTCAGAATCAATTGTAGCATTAAGTGAAAACAGCTTTAGTTGAATCTGGCTGACATGATTCCTGGTTCCAGCTGACTGCCATTTAATGACCATTGATTCTTTCTTTGTTTTGTAACATCAAGCTGATGGTTTAGATAAGTTAATGTCATCTGCCGTATTGTATTGACTATTCATCCCAACGTCCCAATATTTCAAACTGAAAGTAAAAATTCCAAGACCAAACCATTTGATGATTCACTGTGGTAATGAACCTAATCCGTTCAAATTTCATATTTCAAACAAACTGGATTTGTTCATCCCATCTGTCAGTCCTTGTTTTAATAGAAAGTCATGGAAGTTCAGCCTTCTAGCACAATTAGAGCTTAATTTTACTGTGAGGCCAATGGTAAAAAATTTAATGTCACTTTGATTTATCCTTATAAGATGTCCTGAAGGAAGGATGAAGCCTTAAATATTAATGCGTAGAAAGGAAAACATGTTCAATATGTAGAAGAGCATGTGAATAATTGACAAGGCCATGGTGAAAAATGATCGGGGAAAGGGATAAAAATGTGCAGGGTTTTATAAATAGAGGTGGGTATGGGGGGGGAGATGAAAGCAGGGCATGGAGACAGGACCCAGCATGCCAAAAAGAAAACCCAAATTGGGAGTGTTGGGGGCACTTTCAGACGCTCAATTTTACCACCCAAAGCCTGACAGAAGAGGCATTTGAAGTAAATATTATTGAGTAGTATCATCAGAATTCCTTTCCTCAAAAGCCTTAAGGTAAGGGGTTGCCAGGTTGGGCTAAATACCTTGTTGTGTTTAAGTATTAATGGGTTGGATCTGAGTCATTTATCAGTGCTTAAGTTGGTGAATACTCTAGTTGTTGTTAATTGAATAAAGTTAATGAACCTTGAATCTTTTGATCTTTAATCTTCATGATCTGCCATAAACCAACATATCTGCAAAAAGGTCCTTCTTTTAGATTTCTTAGTCTATTATTCATTTTATTTTTTCCTGGCTTTAAATGCAAGCAACCTAATTTTTGCCAATGATTGTTATTCTCAGTGTGTTGGATACTATTTAAATGAAGGCCATTATCATCCATTTCACTGTTTCATATTCAAAATTGTTTGCCTTTTAACAGTTCTGACTCAAATTTAGCATTAAACATTTTTGACAGCTGACTTTTTTGAATGAAGGGGTGGCTGTTAGAAAATAACCGATTATAAACTCCTGAAGGCCCAGCAGGATATTTGGGAAGTATTGAACCCAGGTTCAAATGCAAATTGTCTCTGCATTTTCCATTTAGTTTCGCACCAAGGAGTGCAATATTCATGAATCATGGGTCGATTAGTAGCCTCTTTCTCAGCAGCAATTTTGATAAATGAAACTTTTCAGCTCTTGGGGTAACAGATATGCCTTACAGGAATGCAGCTGAAATTGTTGGGGATAAAAGATGCATGGGGTGTTTATAAGAAAACTATGAGTAGTTCATCAGTGGTGCTAGAGGCAGATGTTAAAGGAGAGAGCTTTGTCTTCATTACCACAGGTTTAGTTTCCATCACTGGGATTGTGAGTCTATATCAGTCATATACTGTGGAGAATTAATATAAGCACTGTTTGAAAATAGATCCTCCATTGATTTCTATATGGCAAAGGGGTGAGTTCACTCAGTTCACATTTAAATACCTTTAGTTGTAATGATGGTTTGCAACCCAGCACTGCTCTGTGTGACCATGTTTCTGTATTTAGCCATTTTCATGCTTATCTCTTTCAGACTAAAATCCTTAATCTTGATGCATTTGGTCTAAACAAAATTAAATGTGTCTGCAAGCAGCCTGAACTTGTTATCTTTTAGTATCAATTACATGTGGTTTTTATATTTCCTATGGCACTTCTTTCTTCTATGTAGTTCTAGTTGTGGTTTTGCCTTTTCCTAAACCTGTGGACAAACAAGTATCAAGTTGTTCCGATAGTTCCCTTGGTCAGCTGATGGTATTCAGCCTTTACTGTCTAATACCACATTGAGACTTCAAACGTAGCTGACCAGCATGACAAATAAGGACTTTCGCCCTCAACAAGCCATTCTCTTAGAGCTCAGCCAATCAGAGCACAGGAATAATGTTTTCCTTCAACCCCCGAAATACAGGCTAGTATAAAACAAACACAACCCCTCTGTAAATCCTTGCCTATTACTGGTGCATCTTATAGGCTGTTGAATGTCCCAGTTAAAATTCAGTAGGATCTCTAATCTACAATAGCAATATACTGTTGCTAATGCAGTATTTATTTTTCAGAAACTCAAATCTCTAGAATAGAGGAACCCAAAAAAATACCAGATTTGTTCTATAGTAACTGTATATTATTGTTTTTTTAATCCTGCTCTGTTGGCACACATTTGTCTGTACATAATAATACACTCGTTTGAAAGGTGATTTTACAATTAGCAGGGCTTTATTTCTGCAGCAACACAGGAAATAACTCTGCATATCTATTCCACTTGTTGGCTTAAAATGTTTGCGTGTGTTTGCGGCTGATCTGCTTTGTCTCCTTTCAGTGCTACCTAAGGGATAAAAGAGTGCATCACACTCCTGGCATCTGTTATGAGATATCGATTCATTATGATTGTCTGCGAGACTTCTGCCACTCAGCAGTTTGACTGGGATCAGTTTTACTGTGAAAGGTCTGATTGCTCATGCACAGCACTTTCTTCTGTTCCTGAGATGATCTGCTAAGCTCTGCCCAACCTAGAGCCCTTCTTACCTGCTAGTTCTCTGCCCTTATATCATAAACAATTTCATAATTCAATTTCATCCCTGAATTTGGAAGTATAGCACCATGAAATTGGTTGAGCTTTACTTCAGGATGTTTTTCTGCCAGCTCTATTTAGCGATGTTTTTTTTTTTCCAGAGTCCTGTACTTGAATTTTAAGATTTATTTTTGAAGTAGTGATGTGTTGCCATAGAAATCATGTTGAAGCTGATTGGTTCTTCCACTGTCGTTTGACAGATGAAATATGACTTAATCTATCAAACTACAGATTTAGTCCCTCTAGTTTGACTAAACAGAAATAGAGACTGTGAAAGTCTCAATGCTGAGCTGTCTAAACAGTACAGCTAAAGTAGAAGTCTTTCTTGTAGCCCTGAGGGAACCATCCTACAGCCATGACATGATCCCTACCTCATCTCATTCACACTGGGTAGAGCAGCAAATACCCCTGAGGGGGTATCTAAGCAAGTTCTAGGGGTTACTTAGAAAATTGTGCTTTTCAAGGGAAAAAAAAACTAAGAAATGTTGTAATTTATGAATTTGTTAGGATGGCAGAGTATTTTTTAGTACAGTGGTTGAAACTCTTGACATTTAATCATTTTATTTCAAACTTGAGAGGAACTTCCAAAAGTGAGGGCAGCATGTTCTCGGTAATGTTTTGTAAGCCTTGAGGTACTTGAACCTCACTGATGGGTTTGTGTGAGTACATAAGAGAAACAAGGTTGGGAAATACTATCTTGGAGTGTTCTCTATCTTTTTCTGTTTTCTCTGAAATACTGGCTGGTGCCTAATATGCTCTGTGTGCTGTCCATTTTTCCTCTTATTTTCCCATTTTCCTTCTCCCTTTCCTCTCATGGCTAGAAAGGCCGATCTGTCACAAGGACACAACACCTCAGGACATGGCATCACACACCGCTACAGCGACCAGCCGTCAGGCTCTCAGCTCAGATGGAAGATTAAAGAACACATTTTGATGTCTTACTGGGGTTGATGAATAGTGGAGGCGGGGCCGGCCCCGGAGCGTTTTGCGCTGCTGCGTGGTCAGCGCTCCCGCAGCGACCGTCTGAGTATGTTCAGGGAACACGGTCGGCATGCATGCTGACTGTTAGGGGGCCGTATGTGTTGTTTTCCCGCTCTGATGCAGCTGGCATCCAGAGGGGGGAACATGTCGGCTCTCTGCGCCGTCACTCCTCCGTTTCTGCCACCTGTCAGACGTTAGTGATGGAGTCCCACTGAGCCCATGCCTCACAGGTCTGATTCCTCACATACTGCAGACATGAGTTAGAACGGAGTCTGAGAACCATCACAAATGACTGGTGGAGTAATGGGATCTAATATGCATAATGTACGATTCAATGTACATCATTTCAAATATGTCAGATGTGATTTTAAAATGGCAGCGTTTGCTTTGAAACCGCAATTGTTTACTCTGTACTGTACGTAACCGTGTACTGGTTGCTTCCGTGTACAGTGAGAGGGAAGAAGTGAGCTGGGCCAGATGGTTCTGTGGGTTGTTGTGCATTTTCTGATTGTGTGATTTTACAGGGAAATGCGCATATTTCTGTGAAATGTATTTAAACAGGTAAAACGTGTTAAGTAGAGCCAAGAGTACTAGAATTTTTAGACTTCTTTTATTACTGTCTTTCAAATATTAGAGATTCAGTTTTTTAAATTTGCTATGAATACTCTTAGATCTTTTAGATTCTGATAAAATATCTTTTGTGATGTAAAAATAAAGAAGAACTTTATTTAACATAAAAAATAGCCATTTTTGTATATGATAATTGCAAACCTTATTTAAATAATTGCATAAGGTTGGCAATCAACCTTTTCTAAAGGTTAGGTGCCTTTTTTTTAAAAAAAGGCCTTATTTTGTATCCTGTTGTACCTTATTTACCCATTTGTATAAAAGGGTAAATATTGTACTTTATTAACAATATTAAAGCAATTAAACTAGATCCCACTGTTTTACTACATTAGCACCAGCTCTGTTGCTTCCCTAACCTGTCGGGTGATGGTCTGCCAAAAGTGACCCTCTTTTTCCCCACCATGTATGTAAGACAATTAATTAAAACAGAAGTTCTGTAGAAATATACTCTCTTCTGTAGTTAGTGTTAATAACTAACAATACAGCATAATTTCAGTGTCATTATCTAGTGGCATAAGACATTACTTGCCAGCCGTAACGTTTGTGAAGCACTTGCCAGTTTAGCTATTGAAGAGTCCAGCAGAAAGCGGTAATGGCAACATGTCACATCAGGAATGAGCTGCACCTTCTGCTCAATTTCTGCTCCATTTACTTTTATCAGAGAGTCACACTATTGCCAGAAAATAGACTTGAGTGAACCTTATCTTGTGCTAAGGCTGAGCCCAACACTCCTCAGATCTGACACAAAATGGAGGCTGTGTGGAGGTTGATTGAGAGCAGGCCAGAGGCCCTGAGGGAGACACTGATTAAGAATAAAGTTCATTTGCATCTGACTAGCTGTCATTTCCTGACTGACAGTTTGTGAGCTGGCAATAGGTTGAGGGAGTGTGTCTGTTTTTGTGTTAAGTGAGTAATTGAGATTGTGAGTGGAAGATGGTGACAATGAGAAGTTTTATTTGACAGATCCAAGTCTGTGATTTTAGATATGACTTTGTGATCATAACAGTCATAACATTAGTTGTTTGAATTTTAATAACATTAGTAAACAATAATGGAATTTTGAATTGAGATTTGGTTTAGTTGTGAAACATTCCATAATCTTAAAACTAAATGCGTGTCATTGCTAATGTATTGTCATTAAAACATATACAATAATCATATCATTATTACTGATAAGTCACTGTAAATTGACAGAAATACATAAGTGAGAAACAGTAGAAACCTTGTTCTACAGACAAAGATGTGTTTTAAACAATGGGGTTCCTCAGTAAGGCACTGAGTTGGCAACATAACAGGGAAAGGCAGTGTTTTGAAGCTCAGCATTCATTCTTTGAGTCCTGTCATTTCAAAGTTTTGTAAGCTTTGCTTTTCTCCCTTATTCTCCACAGGAAAGCTGTTCACTAGATCTTTGGCAGTTGGGTCAGTAGTATATTCTGGGGCTGAATACACAATCCAAAATTTTAAAACGGTGGCCCTCTTCGAAAAAAATAACATTTTGTTATCTGGTAACTTGCCATGTAACGGTGAGGAAGCATTGGGACATTTCACAGAATAAAAGAGAGAAATACAAATGAAAAGAGAGTTATTACAGATTAGAGATGAAATCTTTTATTTATAGGGACAAATTCCAGCAAGGTGCGCAGTGAGTTCTAATGGCACATGCCAACATATACGAGGACCAGCACTCACACTGCTGAGAATGGATGCTGTCTAACTGCATTTCTCTTACCAATATAAAGCCTAGACTTGCTTGCTATCTGTACAAGCTTTGTTTCTGTAAACATACAGGCTGTTGTATCTTAAACATACAAAATGCAATTCTATTGACATTTCTTTATATCACTTTATATAATTCTGTCATCATTGCAATCCCTCATTGTATGTGGTTCCAACCCAAGCATAAACACTCCTTGTAACACGGAAGCAAAGTGTTGGAAGGGATGTTTATTGTACTATGAAAGTGAATGGTGACCAAGGGCTGTGGTACTTGTCACCATTTGCATACATTATATGAGAAACATCATGTTGAACATTCTATGATCTTCTTTGTGTTTCAGATTCATTTATTTCAGTAAATAATGGCAATTTTAATTTTTTTCTAATCTTTAAATCCTTGAAGCTCTTGTACATTCCATTACCAGACTAACAAAATTATAACTCCTCCACAAACTTGTCACTTGTATTTAATTAGGACTCTGTCCAAAGATGTAGCAAAACACTCAATACTGGCAGTGACAAAAGCAAACATGTAAAAAAACATTCTTTGAAGTTCTTTTTTTTATTTTCATTCTTGCAATTTTCATGTTGAAAATCTTGCAAACCAAGATTTCAGATCTAAATATTAAGAAGGCACACCCCCTTAAAATCTATTGTTGTTACAGCCCAGGTTGTGTCTAGATTTACAGTAAATGTATGTGACAAAGCAACGTCAAGCTATTTTAGGAGTATGTACAGTTGTGCACCAGGGCCACCTTAACATTAGTTAACAGTAAAAAAATGAATGGTACTTCAGGAGACCTTCTTCAGCTCTTATTCCACACTAAAATTATTTATTAAGGGCTGATTTATTATTTTCTATCTATCTTTTGTTTAACTTCTAGTAACTTCCCTGTGCTGCCTGAACTTTTCTCACCCTCATTAGTGTTCCAAGACCCTCAGGCATCCAGTTCCAAACAATTATTAACCTTTAGGAGGAAAGGCATGCGTTCAGACTGGGGCAAAGCACCCAGATGCCTGAATGAAATTATTTTGGTGGTTATTGAGAGGGTGATATATGACCCTATATGCAACCAGCATATTGGCTATTACTGGTGCCCCATGACGGGAGTCTGGAAGGTTTGTTTGTTTGTTTGTGTACCAGTGTGCTTTGCCACAATGTGTGTAGGGTACTTCAGAACACATTAGTGCACATGTATGTTACCATCTGAAGATATATATAGACAAGACACAATAACCCCAAGCCTTTTGAGTCTCTAGCATGTCTCTTATACACAGCGCCCCATCAGAGTTCATATTGTGTCTTGTGTGAACTGGGCGTACATTACATACATATGTATCTTTGATCTCAGCAGGAGATTTGGGAAGCGGGTCCTGGCTCACCCCGTATTACATGATGAGAACATCTTGGTTCTTTTAGCAGATCAGACATGACAGCCTTTGGTCTGTGTGTTGCTTTTATGTGCTGTGTTTGTAGTGACACTTTAAACTTTGGTCTTTTTATGCTGTTTCTAAATATTTTAAAGTTTCTACTGTAGTTTCCTTACAAGCTTCTGATGGATGTAAAAAATAAATAATCCTGTCATCAGCGTCGTTCCTATATTACTTTCTTTTCTGTGCGTAACACAAGGCGATTTTTGTATTGCTTTGAAACTCCGGTCCCCATTTATTTCATTATGTGAAATTCTTCCAAAAATAACTAGTCTTCTGCAAAGAAAACTAGTCCTCAATGGTTTTTTGCTATAGAACAAGACATACATAAAATATAACATATTTAATGCATCATTGTACTACATAAACATAAAAGTATATGTAAAGTAAAAGTTTTAATTAAAATAAGAAGAATTTTGCTTAAAGGGTTAACTATTCCTTTAATACATTTATACTGAGATTTCACGTTTCACAGGTGACACCGGTTGTTACATTGTCACTTTAAATAGCCTAATGATGCCCTGAGTCCGACTGATAAACGCATCCATTAGCCCGTACAAGACAGTCATAAATAGACAGCTTTAAGCATGTGTATAAAGATGTTTGTGTGTATCAGATATTTTGGCCTGTCTTGGCTGGCCTTGCCTCTGCAGTTTGCTCACTTTTTCTGTGCGTGTTTGTTTTCTTTGTGATGAAGTGTGAGACCAGCGGCCACTGTGTGATGGATGGTGTTGGAGGAGTACACATCCCTCACGTGGCAGCCTTTGCCGGTAATGGTCTGAAATGCGATGCTGAGGCAGAGCAGGAAATGGGAATAAGTAGGGCTCCGGCCCTAATGCTGACAGAATCAAATGTGCACCAGTTTCTCTGAAGGCATTTTCTGCAGGGTTCAAACTGAATAGTCTAGCGCTACCTGTTGTGTAATCTATATATTTTGGCTGGCGGCATGACCACCTGCCTTTTTACTGCTTGGCTTGGGTGTGTATATATCTGTATTTGTTTTGCTCGTCCACCCCGACCACCAGCTGTTTGGTGACCCCTCCCCCTGACCTTTATCCAAGTCTGTGATTAGCTGAAGCAGTGAAGGGGTTATGAATATGTATGAGGCCAAAACCACTGTGGATGTGCATGATACCATATCAGCCTGACATTTTGCAGTGTTACATAATCAATAAATGTGAGGGAGAGAGAGAAAAAAATGCACCCTGCTTAGTACTAATAAATCTAAATACGATTAGTTGGGAGGCATGACTGTGTGTGAATGCAGTTAGTGGAGAGCTGTGAAGGACAGAATCTGTTTTTCATGCCTTTGCTGGCCACAGGTGGTCTTGCTGGTGTGGCAGATGGGATTGTAGAGTGGTAGGATAGATGTAAAGTTTTTCTTTTTGAATGGCTGATTATTGTCTTCTTGCAGGTGGTTGTACTTATTGTGTTAGTGAAACAAAAGATAGAGGCCAATGGTTTTGCGTGTGTGTTTGTGCGGGTACAGTAAGTAAACACTTATAAAGGATTCCTGAAAGCAGCATACTCTTAGCCAGCAGGACAGTGAGTGTGTAAAATGGCTTTGTGTGTTTATAGTTCAAAACTAAGTCTCTTAAAACCACAATAATGGAAGAAATAAGATGATGTGATGAGTTTATAAGTGCTTTGACTACCAGCAGTGTGTGTGTGTGTTTCTGTTTCTGTCTGTCTGTTTGTGTGTGTGTGTCTGTTTGTGTGTGTGTGTGTGTGTGTGTGTGTGTGTGTTTCTGTTTCGGTCTGTCTGTTTGTGTGTGTGTGTCTGTTTGTGTGTGTGTGTGTGTGTGTGTGTGTTTCTGTTTCTGTCTGTCTGTTTGTGTGTGTGTGTGTCTGTCTGTCTGTTTGTGTGTCAACAGAGCCTGTCATGCATCTTCATTGCATGTATTTTTGCACAAAAACTATTTGAATCGTTTAAATCTTAGTTTCAGAAGAACAGCATATTCCCCCAGCCTTGTACTGTACTGTGCATATTTTTAATGGTTATATCATAAGGAATCAAATGTCCTTGATCTTCTGAGATGAAAATGTTCATTGTACTATGAATACTTTAAGAAATCAAAATGTTCTTCCCAGTGTATAATAACCATTTATTCAAGTAACAGTGCAGTAAAAGAGCTGCGTCAGATTTCTTTTTATATACAAAGAGGATGTTTGCACAGAACAAGGCACAGCTGCAAAAAAGCTTATTTACTTTTAAGGCAAAAAGACAGCTGTGGCACAAAATGTTTTTGGTACTATTAAACATGGACCTTAGGGAAAACAAAATAATGTGATGCTTCTAACAACCAAAGAATTGAATACAAATGTATTGAAGATGGTTTGAAGACTTTTGAGGGCGTGTATAGACAACAACAAAAGTACAAACAAAGAGAAAATCTCTGTGATTTCTGCCCATTACTCCAAACAAGTGCTTATGAATTCATCCCCAGCCCTCTCTAGTATGTCAGTGGTGAGACATAGGCTCTGGTAAATTGCATGGAAAAACTGTGACTGGCAGTAACACTCATAGGCTAAAATCGTGTTTTTACTGTTCAAAGCTGTGCTGTGTTTGTCCTCTTTCTGCTTTTATTAAAGGGACGAATTATAAACCGTGACAGAGAAGATGGGACCATTATCTTACATGGATGCATAAACAATCATGCATGACATGTTGATTTTATCACATCCCTGTAATTGTTTCTTTGTACTGACAGTGTAGACAATGATGTCATACCCCTTTAATGATGTCATATCCCTTCAAATCTATCCAGCATAACTGGTCTGGAAGTGCCTTTGGGTTGGGCTAGCTTGTTATAAAACAAGAAGGGAATTTTGTCTGCTGCTATGTATACTGAAAACATACCGGCATATGCTAACAAGTTGATGCATATAACATCCGCATATGTACACATGCACACATGTTTGTGAGGTCCTCCAGAGGCCTGTAACATCCCATGATGTCATGCATGAAACACATTAGCATAGATTAGTCAGTCACAACACAACAAGCTCTGGAATAAATAAACATTCAAAACCCATTAATAATTGATAGCGCAGGTGCCAGTTTGTGTTTGCGTGTGAGTTGAATGATTTAGTACTTTGTGTAACATATATACCATGTGGCTTATACAAATAGCACAATTAAGAATTTATGATTTTTTTTGCATTAGATAGGGAAATGGCAAATTAATTGGCATTTTGTTTAAAGGGGTGTGTGTGTGTGAGAGAGAAAGAAGGAAACATATTTTAAATGTGTTTTATATATTTCTGGTGGAAAATGAAACTCAGTGAAACATCTTCTTACAGCTGTGTGAACTAAAGGAAAATTCGGTTGCATCCACTAAAATCACCCACGTAAATCAGTCTAATCACCTCAACCACTGTATAATGTGTGATTATGTAGCAACCTCTGCTTTGATTACAAAAAACAGGCAGGAGAGCGATGTCTTCACATTTAGCTGTGCTCCTTTAGCTTATTAGCTTGCAAACAGTGATGCTCATTAGGTTATTAAAAAGAGAGAGAAGTTTCCATCTCGCAACCTCTCACAACCAGAGGTTGAAATTCAAGAACTGCTCATGCAGTGTACAGCTAATACAACCCTCTAATGGTCGTAATTGTTAATTATGGCCATGTATAAGTGGTGCTTGACTTACAAAGGTGAAAGAAAACATTTCTGTCAGTCTCTTGTCATCTTTAAACTACAGTCTTTCCAGCACAGTGAGAGAACCATGAAACGCACTTACACAACCTGTTTGCCTTTAGCTTTCCATGTTATGTGACATCCCAGTTTTCTTTCATTCTTTGTGCAATGTAGCATTTGTGTTGTCACATTTATGTTTGAGCCATTTTATTTTTAGATGTTACTTGTGCCTTTTTTCATTTCAAACAGACACAGAGAGCTTTAAATAAATAGCTGTATGACATGTAGACATAGGCTGTAATGTACTGTGAGTCTGAGACTGGACACCAGAACAGAATAGTTTCTTATTTTTTCATTGTTATTCTCCATCTCTCCTTTGCATGCACTGGAGAGTTCCATTGCTTCACCTTTGACCTCACTCTGCTGTGTTCTATTATGAGCTCCTGGAGAAAAGTCATAGTTCAGGAGCTGAGGGTTATTAGCAGATGTAGCGTGTGAGGAAAATGTCAGTCACAGGTTTCGTTTGAAAAAGCTACGGAACGTTTATGGCTAGAATGGCAGGGGCTGCCTGTTTCTGCTGGCCTATAACACAGATGTGTTCTATACAAATCAGTTCCTGTTGTAATAGAATGAGTGTGTGTTATTTACAATGTCTTGTGCCTCGGATGTTACAGAAAGGGTTTGTGTGTGCTAGTCAGATAAGTCTAAGCATCTTTTTTTCACACACAGGGTGATACACTTTACTGCATGCATGATATTGGCTTCATTAGTTTCTGCGCTAAAGCTCCTGCTACTGTGTCCACACTTATCATACGTATCACTGTTATCTAATTCCAGTCTTATCTTCCTCAGTGGAGCACATCAGGATAACAGGAAGGGGGGGCTTTGCTCACGTGGCCTTGCAGAATGTCATGTAAATCTAGGCTAAGAGGCTTAGCGTCCGTTACTATGGAGTTCCCTCACAGATAGTTGCCATCATGACTGGCCAAGTTCCAAGCATCCTGTTCTCATTCTTCTCACCACACTTCTTTTATCTTCTTTGTATCCCGTCGCTCTTATCTATGTTGTGTCATCAGCCTGATATGGAGAGGGTCTGTCTTGTGCCATGAGGGTGTAAATGGGCATCAGCTTAGTCACAAAACACCGAGAGTGAAATCAGGCCGGGCAATAAAACCATGAATATTTCATAACATTTTTACAAATTTCTGCTGTTGGATTTGAGGTGTTCTCAGTGCTTTCCAAAACATGGTGGTGTCAATGATGTTGAGTGCAGCGGGGGGGCATCTTTGTGTGGCATACGCTGTCATTTGCACGCTGGTGTGTCTTATGTTACTTGAGACGTGGAGTTTTGACTTGACATTGATAGTTTGGGTAATTTTTGTTTTAACTGAGTCCATTTTTATTCCTTTTTTATTTTTATTCCTTTCATATGTTCTTGGTTCCCTTTCAATTCGGTTTTCTGTTCAATTTATAATTTTCTGTTMATTTATCTACATGTTAGTGGCCTGTCTTAAGGTTTTTATTCAGTTAATGCCTTTATCCTGTAAAAGAGCTTTACATGTTTCATGCCTATTGGAATGTCATAAAACTGCATGTATATTAATCAGCATATTCCAAATGAACAGAAGACATGCACGTTTTTTCCTTCTGTTCTCTTCTATAAATACGGAGGCTGATTGCTTTTGCCATTTATTTCAATTTATTTTTAGTAATTTTGCACAGCAATATAATGAACTCATTAATTCTTATTCATGTCCTTGGCAACAGCACACAAGAGCATTTTAAATTTCAAAATGTAGGTCATAAGACTGTTGCACTGTCTGTCTAGATTTGTATTATTTTAATGTTTGTTAAATAAGATATTTGTTTCTGTGACAGTTTGATTTTCTGCAACTGTGTCTACTTTCACCTAAAACTGCCATTTCTACACATGCAAATATAAATTAATAGTGTACAATTCTAAAAGGTGGCACACAGATTATTAGACACAGAGTTCTGATTCACAATTTATACAGGCATGCACAGCTTTCTTTGCAGACTGTGTTTTAACTGTGTGTATTTCTGCATGCTTATGCGCACTGCAGGGTCATGATGAATGTTAAGGGTCTGTGCGTTTTTGCCTCAGATTCATCACTTCCTGTCCCACTCTGCTGCGAACCATTGCCCACAAATCTCCCAGCATTCACTGTAGAATACCCGGGGAACAGGACCTATGCCCAAAAGTGAAGATTTATGGGGCGTAAAACACACTCATGTCAGTTTTGGACTGGTCGGGGCGCATCTGGGATGGTGTGCGCGACACCTTATGTTTATATCTGCATAGTGATTCTCTTCTCACCTGGTTCATACATACTCCACAATCCAAAGAGCTACACAAGGTATAAGTTACAAATGTGTGTCTATATTAAACTCCAGACATGCATTTTGGGGCCAGATTGTAAGACCAGCAATAGAGAAGATTTATTCATGGACTGTTTACTGCCTATATTAGTCTTTTGCAAATATTAGCACAGCAAGTGACACAGCATGTTAGTGTCAATTGCTAAGTTGCGTATCAACACAATGCTGTTAAAGTAAGTGAGGCTGTTTCTATATAACACTTTTCAAAATGCTTTTTGCAAAGTGCAGTCATGCACAAAAGGCTACAAAGTCAATGATGCTTGAGGATTTTTATGATCCCTCTAAAAACAAAATACAGCAATAATGCATTTGCATTTACATTATTTGATTCTGGCAGAAGCTGTGTTGTAAAGTCAACTAAAAAGTGAATGTATTGTGTGAATGACAATAACCTGAACTGTAGGTCTGACAATAACCTAAATGTAAATGACTCCTAACTGCAGTAATAAAGGTATCTCTAATGCACCAGATTTGAAATAACAGCAGTTATTTCATTACATTAACAGTTACAAATATATAGATTATTTTACCAACAATTTACCAATAACATCCTTGATACAATCTTTAACCATGTTCCTGTAGCTCAACTGGTAGAGCATTGCGTTAGCAGTGCAAAGGCTGTGGGTTCAAACCCAGGGAATGCAAGTACTAATAAAATGTATACCTTTTGTATTTAATGCAAGTCGCTTTGGATAAAAGCCTCTGTCAAATGAATAAATGTAACATATGCAGTGAATTCAATTCAACAGCCATGTTACATATTAAACTTTGGATCTAAACTTTTGTAACCATTTTATGTTCAAATGCTTCCTGCATGTAACCTCACATGTGATTCAATCATAGCTAGTTTTTAAACCAAAATCCTCACAAAGAAAGGCTGGTTGATTTATGTTACTGCTTTGTAGCACCTCACACAGTAATTATTACCTGTGCTGACAGTAACATCTGCTTTTTACATTTCTGAGTGGAAATACAAAAAGGGGCAGAAAATCAAGTCCTGTGTCTCAGGAAAGCAGGCTGCTGTTGTTAAACTTTTCAGATCTGTGAGCAATGATGGATTCGGCACCAGTGTGCTTTATATTTTATAAATGAACTTGAAAAGAGACTGTGGAAAGATATGTGGCTGTTTTAAAGGCTTTATTTTTAGGGAAGTGTTACAAACTCCTTTGAGAAGACCACTAAATTTTCCTTTAAAATGTAAAATGCTTAGTCTCTAAATAATTGTAAAAATATAAAATATTTTATATGCTTAATTTTGGATAGTTAGGTAAGTAACTGATATTTTAATACTTATCTTTGTATGACTCAATATTTTTATAAACATTTCTTGTAATAACGTAAATACGACTGAAAATGAGGCTGTCTGTCACCAATATTCTGCCTGACATCTTATGTTGCACAGAAAAAGTCTGAAAAAGAAGAATTTAAACGTTTCTTGTATATACTTTTTTCTTTATTAAATTGCACTTTCAGGTTACACATAGGAATTGGAGACAAAGCAAACTTTAAAAGTGGACCATCTTTCTCCAGACGTTGTGACTGTTTCTGGATAGAAAATAGGACACAGTAAATTTATAATAATCTTCCACAAGTCCAGACTGCCTCAGACAGAGGTAGCCAAAGGGTGTTTTATTATGTGCTTGTGAGTGTCTGTGAGATTATATAAAGGACACACCAGTTTGTGTGTCTCTCTCCAATTGTACTTTAATGGCTGTTTGTTACCACAAAGTGTGCTGGTCACGGTTAATATTTGTGCTTGTGTAACAGAGAATGTTGACAGCACCCCTCCCCATCAGATTCACACTGAATCATTTATCAATGGTGAAACACATCACTAGTCATCCACTCTCTCTCTCTCTCTCTCTCTGTCTCTCTGTCTCTCTCTCTGTCTCCCTCTCTTCCTCTCCCTTTATATGTCTCTCTGTTACCCACAGGAGAGGTACTGAGGTCTGATGATGTTTCCTGGCCTGTTAGTGTCTCACACATATTAAAGTATTCATACCGTCCTGTGTACAGCAGCAACACAGATCTAACCATTCACAGAGCAACCAATTTGTGTTCATATTCCATTCCTCGTACAGACCTTTTGTCCAATGGGCTAGCAGCATTTTTACTGCAACCAATCAGTGTTGTCTGCTTAGCATGGCAACTAATCATTTTATCTGTGAGGTTCATGCGGTAACCATGGGATCCATATGCCAGTCAGCAATGAGTGTGGTAGGTGTCATAACAGTATGCCAATGACAGGCAGTAGAGAGAGGTGGGCGATCACCCTGCAGTGTGAACAAGCATAAAACATTTCCAACCCCCAAACTGGAAGTCAAGCAGTATATTTCCAAAGATTATTCTACCACAGATATGTTTCCTAATATAAATACAGCTTTATTGTGCAAAATGTATTGTAATAATTTGTAATTGAAAAAAATGTGGTATTTCTTGTTTTTAGCCTGTAACACTCCTGTAATCATGTGACATGAAATGATGTTTGGAGTTTAAATTTGACATGGTGTTTTAATGAGTTCTTGGCATAGGATCAGTCTTTTTCGTCAGGTGACAGATAGCCATACTGACAGCATACATGTGACAGCAATGTATGCTGTCACATGTATGCTGAAGAAATGTTGAAGAAAAATGAAGAAACGTTAATTGTGTCTGAAAACAATGTCTCTGAATGGAAAGCTTCAATAAGGCTTAAATTAGTTCTGACTGTTTGGAATTTTTGTATTAATTCTATTATAAAATGCATAATTTTCACTCTGAAGACTCCAAAGATTGTATAGGCCTGTCTGAGCTTCTCTGTTGAGTTGTGCATATGAACAGCCCTTACCTGAGGTAAAATCACTCTTGTGGCTCATTGCTTTAATAAATAGTGAATGTATGTGCGTGTAGATGACTATTTCTGACAGAGCTTTTGACCTTGCTGAGTTATAGCAGAACTCATTAGATGATGCAAGAATTGATCTACGCACACAGAGACTTTATCTTTACACCTTAACGTGACACAGCACATCCACCATTGATTGTGATTTTTAATTAGACTCTGGAGCAAACAGACCGTTGTTTTTTTGTGCTGTATTCTTGTGCTGTATTCTGCTCACCTTAAACTATTGGTCATATTCTCTCTGCCTCTCCCTCATTAGACCGACACTTAGTTTACCTCCAGTGTCTCCCAGGTTTGTTTGTGGTCGTATCTCTTCAGCTATCCTTTAATCACCGGCGACAGCTTAAAGGTGAAGTGTAGCTCCTATCTATCTGCTTGATGTTTTCTCTGAAGCTGCTTCTGTGGTATTCATTGATTTTCTTCTGTATTCACGATTTTTTTTTTTACAGTTTTTTTAAAAAGAAGCTTGCAGCCGAGTCGTGATTACACCGTAGAAAATGGCTTCTGAAAAACATCTTGATCAAAGTATAGGTGAAATAAATGCTGGCCACCATTATAATCAAAGACTCACATCCTCAGAATTCTGTTTTATATCGCACAGATTTCCCCAGACTTTAAATTACAGATCGTTGTCCTCAAAATGTGCTATCTTTTTAACACTATAATCCAGCGACCCACATGATTCATTATTTAGGAGTACCCATCTAAGTAAAGTCCATCAGAGTGTTTCATTGCCTTTTTTGTTAATGTCAAAGGTCAACAGTTAGTTTTTCCAGCATCTGAATAGCACATTCTTAGTCATGTTTTGAGCAGGATGTTAATGTTAATATGGTTGTGTAATTGCAATATTAGTGCAGTCTAACGTTTTCACTCTACCAGTCATTTTTATTTATTAGGTATAAAATGTCACCACTGTCAGACGACTAAAGATACGAATAAAGTAGGTGTCTGATCTGTGAGGAGTAGTGGCTCGTGGTTTTGACAAGGCTTTAAAAGGCGGAGCTTTGGAGAGATCATGCGTGGTTGAAGTGAGGGGTGTGGTCAAGTTGAGTTCAGTATAATTAAATGGAATTTAGTGGCAAAGTCTATAAAAGTTTTAGATTTACTGAAATTGCACCCTTACAGGAAGTCCCCTTTTAGTCCCTGCTACATTACTTATGCTAACCTACTTTAGATGGTCATATAGCACAGGCTATAGTACTGATAGAATCAGTTTGTCAAGAATCAGTGCAAAAGCAGTTTTAATTGGTTTAATTTGTCCTGTTAAAACTGTCTATATACTGTGTGGTTTAGCATGGGGGCAACAAATCCTGGTTATCCCATATTTATTTCAGTGAGGTAAATTGAAATACAATGCATTTAACTCATATGCCTAATTGTTCTATTTTTGCACTTTAAATATAGCAAACACAAAATAACTTTTCAGTCTGTTTAATAAAGGAGCTATAAAAAGGCTGCTGTGAATACAGGCAGTTCAGATACAAGATGATCTCTGAAGACGTTTGTGCTGCAAGAGCCCTTATTTTACAGATTTCATTACAGGTAAACTAATTTAGTCTGGGATTGTGTTCCCCCACAGTGAACCAATATATGTATGTATGACACTTAGACACAGACTGTATCTATGAGACTGAAATGCATTAGCAAACAATTCCAACCACTAAATAACAAATCAGTGAATGATGAATCATGTGGATAATATAATAATAGATGAAAACACACCTGGTGAAACTTGAAATGAACGTTTCAACTTGAAATGAGTTCAACGTTTTGCTGCATTCTGCAGCGTTTCAATGCAACTAAGTGGTTGTGTGACATTTACTTCATCTCATATATTATTTACTTATTTATTCATCGCTTGACTATGTGACATATTGACACTTAACTTCCAGCTGCTGTCTACCAGTCACAGCCACTTTTATTCACAAAGAGCAAGACCTTAGTGAGACGCAGTAGAAATTGTGGTGGCTAACAATGTATTTACCAAAACTGAGGTGAAAAAGTGTATGACTTATTCCTGTGGCTTTCTAAAGGCCATGGAAGAATCCATTGGTGGCCACACATACCTAGTAATTTTTTCAAGCTTTGGCTAATTATAGCAACACTTACAGTTCAGATGTTAATTTCTGAAGGTTATTAAGCCACAAGCACACAGTCACATCACACAAATACACCATTGATTAATTCCACACACAGTGTTCCATTCATACTTCTGCCAAACATGTAAATGTAGTTGTTTGGTCCTCGTATCACAATATATTAAGTAAATAATATGTGCAAAGGTCCATGCCAAGCAATTCTCAACTGGGATTATGCTAATTATGTGTTAGGCAGAGGCTGGGGGTGTGTCCCTGGTGCTGATTACAGGAATAGTCTGAAATGCGCTGAAATGTTCTGGAACTGTCATGAGAAAATGAGAAAGAGAGAATAAATGATGATCAGAGTTTCATAAGAGTGAATGAGTGCGAGGTTTATTAAAGTCTGAAAACTCAAGTGATTAGCATGAGAGCAGTCAATGATTAAAACAGGAGTGAGATCTCATCACTCAGAGGTTAAACTGTTAAAATAGAATGAGGTTGTCATTTTGACTTTGTTTCACTTTCATTCTGTTTTTATTTCTGCTTAAACTGTCCTTTGCAGTCCTTCTCATATTTTATAGGAGTCAAATTATTTTGATTCATCGTGGAATGGCCGTAGTGCCAAAATGAGTTTGTTTTAGCATCTGACAACTCAACCTTCACAATAGCAGAGTCTAATCTTAGTGTTACAGACTTTTTTATTGAACTTTTAACAAGAATGTTTTAACATTCTGTGTGGTGCTCGCGCCGCTCTCCCTCCTCATTCATTTAGATTGCAGAACAAATAATAAAAGTAAACCTGTGAAACTACAGTTGTCTTTAAAAGTGACCATCATACGGTGTGAATGCACAATCAGAAGATGGTCTGTATGGAATGATGCTGTCCTTGCCTGATTGTTCTTGTTGGGGAGAGTGTTGCAATCAATGTCTCTCTCGTTGCACCACTCACAATCTCACCTTCTCATTGGATGAGTCATGCATACAAGCTGTGTTGGTTTGAGGAGGCAGTGACTGGGTGGTTGTGGAGTCTAGGGGATACTAGTACTGTGTTGCTCTGGTTGATTCAGTTTTTGCCACACACCAACTGTAGAGCAAGTACAGTAGTGAGGAACATGAGCTCTCTGGCCCAGTTTGAAGAAAATTAACAGCATTGAGCAAAATCTTCATGACCATTTATGGCTGTTGTCGGTTAATGGCTTCAATAAGAATTCCACTCTGTAATATTGTTTAATGAACTGTTTTACGAACTGTCATATTCCTGCATAAGCAAAGGTACTTTTGTTTTAATTTACCATAATGTGGAACTGTGCTGAAGTTGGTGTGGGTGGTGCATAAGGAAGCACAAATTCACAAGAAGTTCACAAAAGTACTGCACTTGTATTTGGTGAACAGAACATGTGGCTTCTGGTCTTTCTTGGGCCTTGTCCTAATCTGATTCCTTTTTCTTCCCTGCTTTTTCCCCTTACAGCAAGTATTGGTTGAATATTGAATATCGGTTGGCATAACAGCTTATACAACCCTCAGCCTGCTTACCTGACAAGGAAAGCAAGACCATGATTGGTTTATTTGATTTTACCAACTCTGTCTTTAAGCATGACACATGGGGCTCTTCCTTTGTCTCCTGCAATTGATGTGGTTTTTCAGGGAGCAGAAGAGGACATTTGGAATGCATGAGAACTGTAGAGAGAGCAAATTGAGTGGTATTGAGAGATTGAGCAATGGATTGAAGATGACAGATTGAAGCAAGAAGGAGTGATGGCGTCTCTGCTCCAGTTTAGAAAGACCTGCTGAGAACATTTTGGGATGAAGGGAGAACCTTTCACATGATGGTGTTGGAGAGCTTAGCATGCACAGATATACTCAGAGGTTTTGGATAGTGAAGGTGGACCAAACAGGAGAAGGTAGGAGGAGGTCAAATGACAGAGAAATGGACCTCTTGTTGTACATAATAAACTGCCAAGGCTGTATCAGACTCAAGTGGTAATAAGAGATTAAACAGTGTCTCATCTTCTCACATCCTTCCATACTACTCAACTTCCTGTTTTATCATTCTGTCCTTGCTTTTTCTCCCCTTTTTCCCCTTATCGTTTTCCCTCAATATCCACCTTTCTGGACTGACCTTCCATCTCTCCTTTAAGTGATTTCCGCTGCTTGAAATCCTGACCTCCAGCTCTCCGGTATTTAGAACGCTGCTAGTCTATAGGAAGATTGAGTGTGTGTCTGTTTCTGCCTTCAAGTTATGTTTAAAGGATCATATTTATGAGATAAACATGGAAACCACCGTGTCGTTATTACCAGTGGAATCATGGAATTTTTGTAAAGAAATACTAAAGTTTTTCTGCTTATGTGACAGCTGATAATTGATCAAAAACATTAAGCATAATTTGCACATTAGTACCTATATTTTGTGCTTTGTTTTTTTTCTATTAGCAATACAGCTCTTAGCTTTCTTCATAGACTCATGTAAATTTTGGTCTTTCTGTTTTAAACAAACACGTTTTTCTTTTCTGTACCTTGTTCACCCCCCATACATAAAAATCTGGCTACTGTTTGTAATTTGTCATGTCTCATGATCCACCACAGAGAGAGACTCTGTCTTCCTCAACCACCGGGAGCAACTGCTTACCTGTTAGCTCTGTGTGCTAATCTCTAGCTCCAGACCTGCACTGAGGGGAACAGTATGGCCTTGTCTCTAATTACTCTTCCACTCTGTGTTATTTCACCCAGCTAAGGAAACACTCTCAGCAAACATGAGACAAAACCAGTTTAGAGAATGTTAATGACTCTCAAACCGAGCACTTTGAAGTTATTGCAAATAGTGATTAACCTCTTTCATAACATTTTTTTTAAAGCTGAAAAGAACCCTTTCAGAGTTCAGCTGAGATTTGTGGCTTCCCTAGGGAGAATAAAAACACATCTGGAGAGGCATTCGGTAGGAGCTGTCTGATACTGTAAGACCTTAGAATGCCAGGAACTGTTTGCAGGCTGTAATGCTGAAACTGCAGGAAGGCTTGGAGATGTCACTGCAATGGGGAGCTGTTTTTTTTCCTGTGGTTCTGAAACAATGGAGCTGTCCACACCCTCTAGTGCTGAATCACTGCTCTCACAATATCTTTATCATCTCTCTATCTATCCATCCATCCATTCAAAAAAGTGTGCGTGTGTTTGTGTGAGCGTGTGTTTGTGTTTACGTGTGTTTGTGTGTATGTGTGCGTGTGTTTGAACACGCTGTGCACATATGTATGCACATGCAGCTTTATACATATGTGTGTGTGCCTGTATGTTCGCACACCCAAGGCATGATTAAAAAATGTCTGCTCAGTGGGCTGAGCTGTACTCTAAAAGCCAATTACTGTTTCATTTTCCCACTGTCACATGTAGTTTTTCTCCCTGCTTGGGCTGCACTGTTTGGAAAAGGGCTGTAGACATATTGATTGAGAATAAGAATAAAATAAGGTCCAGCAACTTTAATATTGGGGGCGAGCAGGCCAGGAATATTTTGCAGACTAAACAAGTTGTATACTATTTCTATGCCTTACAATTTCTGGTGACTATTATAACATCTCTCTCTCCCCTGAGTTTTCTAGTTCTGACAGGCACTAGAAATGGGTTAACTGCCTCAGGTGACATCTCAGGAGCAAACCTAAGCTAATACAATCAGCACCCATTACCAACCCGTCGCTCAATCCCTATAGACTTGAATTAACACACTGTTTCTGCTGCACTGCCTTCTATTCCTTAAGCATTAATGGTTTTAATTCCTATTGTATACAGAGCCTTAAGAACCTTTGGTATGTATAGTATACTTTACTGTCTTAGGTCAACTTATGTAATTAAAGTTAGTAAATATTGCTATTTATATAGTAAAATTGCTATTTATATAGTAAATATAAGTAAAATTGTCATTTTTGTGACTTCTATGAATTTTCCTACCGGTTTTGATTTGTTTGTATTGTAAGATAAGATGCAGCGTATGAATGAGCTCTGAATTCTTGTCAAGTCCAATATAGTTTTACCTGTTCCATTCTTCAATAACAGCCTCTTTGCAGGCTGCATCACTTTGACAGGTTTACAAAACAATCTCCTAAACAAATGTGTCACAAACTGTTAAGATCAGCCTGAAACGATAAGGGAACGACTGAAACTTGTTTGAAATAAGCTTAAGCCACTTGTTTTTTAACATTGGTTTTCTTCTGAGGAAAATGTAGATAGAGATGCACACAGGCAAAAACAGCACAGCTTTGACATACTTCTCCACATTTCACACTTTGGTGTTTAAAAATAATAATATCTATTTTACCTCCTCCAGTGCAACAGTGTCCGCCCACTTTTTTAAGCTGTTTTGGTTTTGGAGGAATTTTCATTCATATTTTCCATGCATGTTAAAAAAAAATCTTTGTTCAGACCCAGGTTAAGAGAATTTAGGCCAGGAGATGCAAGTTTAGACTTGAATCTGACCTCACACCCTGGCATGCCTGTCACAGATGCTAATGTACAACAGCACAAGACAAACAACTTCTGCCATTGCTCCAGTAGACAGACAGATATGGCCTGAGACAACAGGCCATTTGGGCAGTAGTTGAAGGAGGGGGGATGTCCCACACCACACATACTGCTGGTGTAATGGCCCATAACATAACTGATTTCTGAGAAGTTTCTCCTCTGCTGAGTAAAAAGCATGTTGGGTAGAAGCTCTGCTGTTATGCAGTTCATTAGTCAGAGCTGGAGGCAGGATAGGAAGAACTTGAGACATGGAAAGAAAGCCAAGCAAGAAAAAGATAAAACAAGAACTGTGTCAGAAAGATGTTGAACCACTGCAGCCCTCGGTGGGGAAACTGCACTGCCTGAAGTGAGAAGCAGGAGAGCCGAGCTCAGCATTAGAATTAGTTGAGTTGCACATATGTGCGTGTCATTTGATTCCACAGTAGAATCCAGTGTGTGTGTGTTTGCTTTATTTACACTTTGTGTACACTTATTTACACAATCCTCTAGATTAGTTTATTCTGATTGCTAAATATTTCTTTATAATGACTTCTGTCCATAGGAACACTTTATCCGGTACAGCTGGCCTCTTATCCAGGCAGTCTGTGTTTTTTCCTTTAAGCTGTTCTATTGTTTTGTCTTTCTCTGGTCTCTACAAGTAAGCTAATTAAATAATGTCCACTCTGTTCAATAATTAATTTCCTTATATTTATGTATACAGTAGGTAGCCACGTAATGAGTGGTATAATGTACAGTCTTATAATTATTCTGATTATGAGCTTTCTCAGGGTAGTTGAAGTGGTATGGAAGTGCAGCCGGCCAGGGGTCCGCATGTACGCAGAGATATGAAGTCATGCAGGGACCCCGCTAGGCATGTCTCTCCACTTATTATCCAGTTAAACGCCACCATCACAGCAGATCTTAAAGCTAATCTTTAATTAGGATCCACTTATTAAAATTGTTGTGATCATGAATTTAATTAAGGTCTGATATTAATCTTATCTTTTTGTCCCAATGAATTCCGATGACCTCAATGGAACCCCATTGCCCCTGTTTCTGCTGTTAATTTGGAAGCGAGTGGTTGGCTCGGAATCGGCCATGTAGCATCAGTTGTACATTGTGTGTTTTCATTCCCTTGGGATTGTGGGATAGACCACATTCTTCTGTTCTTCCACATACTTTAAATGTAGCTCTCCTGTGCTTCTATGTAGGTCAGGCCAAGTGTTGTCTCCATGTGTTCTAATCTTTGTTCTCCCCAGCTAAATCTAGCGCATATTTGTGTGAATGTGATGGTACGTCTTATCTTCTGCTCTCGAGGATGCTAATGGGTGGCTATGAAACTTTAAATACCCTTGACTGATTCAATAATTTAATAATGAACCCTAGGCAGATGCCTCCTACACATGGCCCATTTGTTTTCTCACTCCGGAGGTGTGGAGCAAGAGTGGCCGTTTGGACAGACTCTGGTCTCTTTCAGTGGTTAATGCTAATGAAATAAGGCATTCGGAGAGGAGAAGCTGTTTTAAACATGCTGTGACTGTTTTTAGATGGCAAGGCTACAGCTGCTGTAAACGCTATGCTTTGTTAATGTCTTGCTAATGCATAAAGAAATCATTAAATGCAGTGAGAAGTTAAGAATAAAGGCTTTTAGTTTAAACACAACCTCCTGTTGATCCGAATTATTCACGTTAGTCAGCAAGTGTCGGTCTCGATGCCTGTCAGTTTCACTTTGCATTTTAAACTTGCAGAAATTCACAGCAGTTTCAACAAGGCCCAGATATATTCATCGTTACATAATATATAATCGTTAAACTTTTTGTTAATAAGTTGTTTATCATTTATTCAGTTATTTCTTTGTTTGTTGTTTCATTAACTGCATTAAAGTAACAGTAGGATAATAATCCAGACCCTTATTGGTGTTCCATGGTAACTTCCTGCCCTATTTACTGATTTCTGATCTTGTTTAGAAGCAAATGTTCTCAACATGCTTTTCAGCATTTTTGTGTCCTGTTTTGTGAGGATGTGTGTGAGCATGCATGCATTGTGTCATGCTCTCTCTCTCTCTCTCTCTCTCTCTCTCTCTCTCACACACTCTCTCTCTCTCCACTGTCATTGGAGTCTCTGTTCAGTAAATGGCTGTGGTTCGGTCCCTCTTGTTTCCACTGAGATGAGTGGCCTGCAGCAACTGCTCCTAATTAATGATATGTGAGCCTAAACTTCCTGTTCTGTCTTCTGCCAGATCCCAACTTCAACTTCTAACAAATGGAAATGCAGTAAAACAGACATTCAAGACCTTGCGTCTCAGCCTCTAAAATTCCAACCTACTTCAACTTAGTAGCATCACTCTAGAAATCTCTGATGATCTGTCAGTGTTTGGTGTAAACAGCAGCTGGAGTATGTTATCTGAGGTTATTTCACTCTGAATCCTGGTACAGTCGTTAAAAGCTGTTAAAGTTTGGTACAATATTAGCATAGCATTTATCGCTAGTCGGTGGATGCGGGCTGCGTCAATGTTATAGACAGCAGTGCAGCGATCCACCCCCACACACAGCTCTCAGACACACACTCTACTTCAAACTCTATTTCTCATCCTCAGCTTCTCAGATTCAGTCCAGTAAATCAATGGAATAACATTTAACCAATGTACCCATTATTAATTTCTATTTTTGACCAACAGATGGTATTTGTTATTCGTTTATTAGTGAATTTTAAGCAGGATTTGAACTTGGGCTCTCATGCTAAAGATGAAACATCCATACTAAAGATGAGTCTCTTTTATACGTTCATCCATCCTATAGGTTCTTCGTTGTGAGTTGCAGTCCTGACATTGTGACAATACAGGCTAATTAATTAAAATGTAAACATGACTGCCTGTATAAACCAGTGTGAGGTTCTTGTATCCTCTGAGGAGAATAAAGGCTTCCAATGTGACCGTTTTAATTAAACACATTGTGAAAGAGATTAAACAGCTTCTCCAGTCAGACCAGACCACCACTGAGACCCTTGGCATATACGTCATCTATTTATTGTCCAGCTTCCGGTCTCAGACTCTGCTGTGATGTTATTTCACACAAACTCACACCCACAAACCTAATCGCAGCACAAGGCATCTGTCTTTGTGATCGTTTCAGTTCATGCCTATTTTGAATCAGTTTTAGTTATAAAAACTGATTTAACCTTTCAAAGACAGCTGAGGAATCAAACTGTCTGACCCGTGTGTGAAAATAACTGTCGTTTTTGCGGTGTGCTACTTCGACGAGCGTCGGTATTGATGGAATCAAGCTGGAAGTAGACTCAGGTTTTGCGTCATTGATTTTGTCTGGAACTCTCTCTCGTAACCCGCTTCACTTTTCTACTCTGCGTGAGCTTCTGTTAGACAATCGCTCTGTTTTTATCTCCTTCGTGTTTGAAAAGAGCAGCTTCAACCTTCTGTTTTGCATATCTAAGACTTCGCTGTTACTTTCAACCTTACACTATTTCACAAGTCCTTGTATCTTGACCCCTCTTTTTATCGGCACTTCCGACTCACTTTGGTCCTGTTTACACCTGTTTTTAGATGTGATTTTGTGACTACAGGTTCGCTTGCTGTCTCAGTTTGTTACAGCATGTGGCAAACATGCAAAAAAGCATGCAATATACTGTTGAAAAAGCAGGTAAAATAAAATATAAATGTGATCACAAATAAAAATATCACATGTACATATAAATGTGAACTGGAACATACATTGTTTAGAATTTGTCTCCCAAGAATAAACAGTTGCTCTGTTTTATAACTCCCTAACTCTTTCTCTCTCTCTCTCTCTCTCTCTCTCTTATCTTCCTCCTTGTTGCCTCCCTTTCTTTGTCTCATAATCCTTTCCTTTCTTCCATTCCTCTCTTCATCTCCACCTTGCTTCCTTCTGTTAAGTAGAGCTGCTTATTGGTATGCTAAACATTCAGCACTGCAGATTTGAGAGTCTGTTGCTGGATGAAGAAACGGAGGCCTGCGGTTTGATTGACAGTGTGAGTGGTAATAAATGATGCTGGCACAGGCTGGCGAATGAAAGCTGTAAATACAGAGTGAAACACATGCACAGGATCACGGAGGAAGGCGGGTTTAGAGCAGGCAGGCGGGTGCTGATGTGAGTGTATGTGCGTTAATGCATGTTCACAGGCACAGGTTAACAGTACAGAGACATTGGAAGCATTGCAGTTATGCAAGCTCAGAGTCTCAGAAGGAGACATGCTCATACGCATGCATTATTGCAGTAATGCAGTGTTAGTTTTGCCTCTTTTTATGTGTATGCTGTCATATTGAGGGACGCAAAGCAAGATTGAAGACAAGTGAGAGTCATTTACATTTGAAGTGAAATATTTAGAGATTTCTCAGTTTCTGACTAGAATGTGGGGGAGCTGTACAGCTAAATCTACTTCCTGTTGCTAATCGTTCAGAGTGGAGCACCTCATGGCGATCTAATTAGTGGATGTTAAGCATCATTTGTAGGGTTTAAAGCACCTTGCAAACAGCATAAGTGTGTGTTCTTTTGCCTGGGGAGCACGCTTATGTGTCTTTTGTATGGCAGCCTTCCAAATCCCCACTCGTGTCAACCATTATAAGCTTTAAAACAGAATAGCACCACCTCAGGTGTGTGTCTTTTTAGAAGTGCAATGAATGTATAGAGTTCCCTGCAGTTTGCTCAGCTAGCATTTCTGCTGCTGTTCACCGTGGCTATGAATGCTTTGAACTCTCACATATCAAAGTACTGCTATCCAAGCATCTTATAGAGACAAACCATTCTGCTAATTAGCAATCAGCTTAGCATAAGCTTTAGGTTTCATTGTGATTTAGTACTTTTAAGTTATCATGAAACTTTTGAACTCTTTGTTCATCCTACAGAATAGTATATTTTAGTATATTCACAATTGTATATACATTTAGTTACGACCTATGAACTTTAACTGTACAAATTAGTATTCAAGTGGCGCATTAGAGTATGTGAGTGTATGTTTGGTACACACTGGGTGTTTGATTAATGCGTTTTGCTCCCAAGAACATTATTCACAGCTGGAATACTGTCAAGCCAGCCAGGGCTTGGAGACATGGTGTGCATGTGTGGGTCAGGGTTTGCCTGCATTGAGAAGACCAAATGTCCCCACTAGAATAGTAAAACCTGAAATTACCTACATTGTGGGGACCAGTCGACTGGTCCCACAGCTTAATAAAGATACTAAATAATGCAACAATGCAGAAGCAATTGTGCTAAAGTTAGGTTTAGCAGGGAGGTTGTCGGTTACAGTGCATTGAAAACATAATTAGCTCAGTATTAAACAGTAGAAGTCATTTGAAAGTCAGCCATCACAGAGAACAGTTGTGTGTGTCAGTACTCATTGCCTGTGAAAATGTTTCCCCTGGTATGTTCTTCTCATTGTTTAGAACTATTTCCTTATAGTACACAAGTTGTTAATATGTGGAGCTCAAAGTTGCCATGACTGGCAAGCCAAAAAACAATATCATGTCCCCCTTCCAAAGCTGTATTTAAATGTAAAGCTGCTTTTTCACCATTTGTGCACTGGTGTCTCCAAAGTAATGTAGTAGGAGTATATAATTCTCAGACCTACATGCACCCAACAGTTTTTTTATTGTCATGGAAACCACAGTGGTAACCAAGTGGAGGTGAACTGTGATTGGCCTTTTCATATTCCTAATACACACCATAAAGGTTTAGAATTGTACTGTTGTACTGAAAAATTGCATTGTACGTTTTGAACTGTTGATCTTTGCAACAAACTGTTGAACTGTTGATTTTCTGTTAGTAAACTAAAAACTGGCCAGTTTTTTTACTCAGTCACCTCCCTCATCTTGCTTGAATGGCTCCTGAGCGCTCGTGTGAAATGTGGAAGTCTGTGGTAGGAAATCTTATCCGCGAATCATCAGCCAGACTATAAGCTCCATTAGAGGGAAGAGCTGGCTGTGGTTCATTTTCTAACCTCATTAGCGGTGTGAACACAGCAGGCTTTCAATGTTTCTGATATCCTCTGTCTATCCAGACCTAATGACAAACCAAGGTGTTGCCGCATGCCTACCTGTTTATATATACTTAAAAGCAGGAGTAATTCACAGTCTTGTTTAAGACTTGTTTAAGAGTCTTGTAAAGCTGGAAAACTATCCACTCACCTGCATGGAATACAAACACGGTGGAATACAATTCCTGTTCTCTGAATATCTGGTTGACATCTGGCATATCCAGGGACACATGCATGGATAAGCCATCACTTTTTTCCTTTAATGCTCTCGCTCTCTCTCTCTCACACACACACACACTCTCTCTCGTGCGCTCTCTCACTCTCTCGTGCGCTCTCTCACTCTCTTGTGCGCTCTCTCTCACACTGTCTGTATTTCTTTTTTTTGTGCTGAAAGACCTGCTGTTTCATGCATTAACGCACTAGTAAGCTGCAGTGAGCATGTTAAGCTGCTTACAACCAATGCCTAGAGGGACACAGAGGCCTGGACACCATGGGTTTTTATTCATATGTATGTACACACATTCACATATACATAGTATATACATATGAATATGTATGTATACAAATGTGAGAAACTTTAACTTTTTTTAATTTACACACATAACCTCATTTTTGTAGTTCTCCAGCCTGTTGAGATTTTATGACATAAGCATCTGCTTCACGTATGGTGA
Source organism: Yasuhikotakia modesta (assembly GCA_036877545.1). NCBI lineage: Eukaryota > Metazoa > Chordata > Actinopteri > Cypriniformes > Botiidae > Yasuhikotakia > Yasuhikotakia modesta. The sequence continues at coordinate 35,196 of JBAJNP010001627.1, forward strand.
GTTTTTTGCTTGAGTAACTGTTTGCATATGCACAGATGCAAGATGATACATGAATGTTGCATCAGTCAAGGCAAAGCAACAGAAAACTGTCTCTTTCCTACAGTGTGACACTTTGAAATTATAATTTTTAGGCACCTGTGTGTATTTCACTGATGTTTGAAATATCTCAAAGCCTTTACGTATTTGTGTTGTACTGCACGTTTACCAACATGCCTAATAAGAAAGTGACATGTTTTTGGCAGTTATGGTTATCCATAACCGAAATGTGGCCTCTGCATTTAACCCACCCCTAGTGAGAAGTGAACACACACTGCAAGTAGAGAACACACACACCTGGAGCAGTGGGGAACCTGGGGAGCAATTGGGGGTTAGGTGCCTTGCTCAAGGGCACTTTGTTGCTACATGCTGGTGCTGGAATTGAACCAGCAACCTACTGATTACAAGTCCGACTCACTAACCAGTAGGCCACAACTGAGTCAGGCCCCATACAGATATTCCATTTATATTTAACTGCCTGAGGCAACAGTGGCCTACTGGTTAGTAAGTCGCCCCAGTTGTGGGGCAGTTGTGTCTTGCCATTGGTCTTTAGACAATATTGCACCTCTACCATCAGATAGTTTCTCATATCGTCCTTTACATGGTTGGCACTCACTCACAATCAAGTTTTTCCAGCATCCTCAAGGTATTGAGATGTAGGGAAGAACAGATGGTGTGTCAGGAACAGGGCAAATCAGAATTTCTTTTTGGCTGAGCTTCAAATTATACTATGGAAAGTGAACAGGGTTCTGCGAGTGGCGTAGGCCAGTGCAAGGACGTTTTAGTTGTTGTGACATTGGTCTATGATTTCCCTTGTCTCTGCAGCCCAGGTAGACAGCGATTTGCTTTTTATTTATTCGCTGATGTATGTCTGTGGGGCGCTGAGTGCTTGTTCATGGCTCTGCATAATCACAGCATTATCATGGAAAGTGAAGCTCATCGGTCTTCCATCCGCCTCATAACTTAAGTTTAATATTAACAAGACAATCTATCAATCATGCTGATCTGACTCTTCCTGCTCACAGAAGACGAGGGGAATAAGACATGATGGGAACAGAGACCCCTGAGAATTCATGTTAAGAATATTTTAGCTTCTTTATTGGTTGTTTCCAGTGCCTCATTCTACCAACAGCACAAGACGTAAAAATGGATGTAAAAATGATAGTCAATATGTTTCCATGCAGTTGCTAGTTCATAAAGTTATTGATTTTCCATGTTAAGACAAAATATATTCAAGTTATAGGTTTGAATTAGGTATTTTTACTACTAGTAATATGGGTGGCACTGTAAAAATAATTTTAAGTTATTTGCTATCTGTGCTTAAAAGTGTTGTCCTTCTAGAATAGAAAAGACAAAGAAAAAGTCCATTTTAAAAATGAAATGTTGTTCCAGCCGTTTCAGTTATGCATCACTAGTCATTGTTAGGCAGGCAAGGCCTTTGAAGAATAGGTGACCACACAGTGCATGCTTGCATATGCCCTTGACTGCACTACAGTGTGCTTGTTTCTTGGAACAGCTGTTGCTACCAAGCCCTTTTTCTAAGCAACACCCAACTGGTTTTGACAGAGAGGCGAGGGGCACCATTTTGTTTGAGACCCAACATTCATCCCTCACAATGGCCGCCAGGTTCCTCTGCCTGGATTCCTGGCACACTTTACTTGGATTGCTGTTCTTATTTTTTTTGGTCCTGAGAGACGCCAGGCGGATTGGCAGCCATGCCTGACATTAACCAACAGTGGACTACTTGAGAGTGATGAAAGAGTTTGGCAATCAAAAAATCAGGAAAGAAAATTTGGATGAAAGAAACCGTGTGAAGATACTGAAGAACAAGAGCTGATTCAGACTATAACTGCTGAAGGACACCTAGTTTCCAGGAGATATGAATGATTTTAAGCCATTTCTTTAAAAAAAACAGATGACCAGGCTCACTTTCTCACCACAGTATTTGCCAGAACAGATGGGCTTCAATCAATAACATGTTTATACATCGATTGCCTGTTTGTCTGCATGGCTTATGTACGACATTCGTTTAATAGAACCTGCCTGGATGAGCCAGAGAAGAATGGCAGCCTGACATTGACCCTTCAGTCAGGAACTCGATCGGCAGGTTAACATTTCCATTAAACCTACTGTTTGATTTGCCTGCTGGTAACTGATGGAACAAATGCTGGATGGTGGTGCTAATGTTCCTATAAACAATTTCTTGTTTAAGGCCTTTGCTTTATAGGTTATGATACTGTCAACCCTCAATTTCAACCCACCACCATTCAGGACATTGACATATACATGCATAAACTGTGCACTTAAATATCTCATAGGTTTAATTACATACCTGCCGTCTTCCAACACCATTTGAGCAAGTAAGAAAACTGTGTATCATTAAATGTGCTGCAGCTTGTAAAGTTTTCATTTTGGAAATGTAATTTCTGCTGTAGTCCCGATAATGTTACATGCATACCGCATAGATTATATTTCATAATTATATTTCACATAATATTTAAGCACAAAAGAAGCTGCATATTTAATGTGTTCAGCCTACAGCTATAAGAATAAGGTTTCAGAGAAAGTTAAATATGCAATTCATAGAAATGTCCCATAACTCCATCTGGATCTGTGCAGCCCCCTGCTGTACATCTGCCTGCTGTGAAAACTGAGGAAAACTTTCTATTTAAAGTGACCTTAAACATTTTTGGATGGTGAAACAATTTCTGTAAATATTAGTTTTAAAGGCAAAGTGGTTCAGGACTGGTGCGTGGAATAAATAATAAATGACACTTTTTTTTGCTGGAAGTTATGCTACGGTACCAGGCTGAGATATTTGAAGACAGTTAATTTAGTGGGTTTATATTTTACACTTAATTTTCTGGGTTTTAGGCTTGTTTTGTTCCATGTCGTTTTGGGTCTGACTGTTCACTGGGCGAGTATCTAGGTGTCTTTAATAGATACATCATAGATACATCAGACATGTCTGCTTTAACTGATTAGAAAGGCTCTAAAGTGCAGGAGATTTATCCGATCAGGTGTGTGGTAAAGAGTCAAATGCTTATCCGTGTAAAGACGTCTTGTTTCTGAAAGCCAAACTCTGGCTGCCAGGTATTTCATGGCTCTGATCACTGATGAATATCTGTGGTCGCTACGGTGATTCTGGAGACAAAGACGCCTCCAACCTTCTCCTTAAAGATGGTATCTATGGTAACTGTGGGAACCCACAGCTGTAACAGAGTGTCGCTATTTCCAGAGTTGATTAATCAGAATAAATTAAAGCTTTTACTTTTTTCAACTCTCTCCCACCTAGGAGGCAGGCGGTGCGTGACTTCAATATGTATTATGTACCTTTTGGCATTATCGTGATGTGTTTGTGTCAGACAGATTTTGTCTGTGAGCTGTTAGGTTGAGAAATGAATGACACCGGTGAGAAAATGGCAGAACAGATGTAATGGATCTGCGAGACGCAGATTAGAAAAGTCTAAGAATATGTCAAGGGTTCAGTGAGTGGAGTAAATTCAGCATTCCTGTGCTTTCCCTTGGGCTATAATCACTATAATCGTGAATCGTTTTAATATTTGTTGTGTGAAAATGTTTTACATCAATTTTCCACCACAACCCACAATTTTCTTCTTAGTGCTATAAAGTTTTGTCAAAAAATTTGTGTACATGGTTGCCAGGGATACAAAGGTATCAATGAAGAGTGTTCTTGAGATAAATTATGAGATGTGGTGTGTGAAAAACTACGTAAAACATGACATTAAACAGGCTTTTATGGTTGTATTTGATTTTATTGTGTGACTCTAAGATAACAATTGTAATAATGTAACAACGATGACACAGTAACAATGACATTTGGTTTAGCAAGACAAAAGAGTCTGACATGCATGGATATACAGTACTGGACATTGTAAGTGGACAAAATACACAAATACTTTAATTGTGTTCCCTCACAATAGATATATTAAAAAACCCAGTGTATTTTTTAATTTTAGGTTACTTCACATGCACCCCCCATTCACTGACAACATCACAAGAAATATTATTTCACTGCACATCATTATTCACAGTCCGACCTTTGGTTTCATTTTTAAACAGACTCTGAAGGACCCTCTGACATCTACAGCTGTAGCCCCATCAAATTTGCAAGGGAAACACATTGGTTTTCTAAACACACTCTAGAAAGACTGCCTGGAATTCAAAGTCGGTGTTTGCCATCAACGTTTCACAAAACACAAGGCAGAGCCTCCTTTCTCAGTTAACACATGTATTGGTTAAAAATCTCCTCACACAAGTTAATTGTGGTGTTGGCCCATATTGGGAAGATATATTGAGCCAGAAAACCCTTGGCGGCTCTCTTTCTCATTCTCTTTCTCCCTCTCTCTCCCTCTGTTCTCTCTCTAACTCGTCTGTGTTGGGATTGCTCAGCTGACATAAAACAAATGGCTGCGAGTTGAGATCAGGATGCAGCTGAGCCACTGTAAATTGATTTAAAGTGAATTGTATTCATTTCTACACTGACAACGTGTCTCTCCTCATAAACAAACTTCTCCAGTGAGGAAATGAGAAAATTGTAATCAATGTTGGAGAACCCGCAAGCAGACAATCATTCCTTTGGATTAGGGCATTTAGAAGGAATTAGACCTCGAGACAAACATCAGGGGAACATATCTCAGTGGGAAACGGTTTAGCAGGTCTGATCTAACGTTTTATTGAATAGGGCTTATTGCATCTGACTTAAGGTGACGGACACTCCTTGTGTGTCAGGCTGAAAGGTCATTTTTATGTCCGGTAAACGTTGGTGCGTTCACCCTAAAAGTGTAGGAAAAACAGAGGTACAGTTTTGTTCCTGAGACAGAACATTACTCCCTTGTTGTTTGCTGAGGTTATGTTGTAAATAATACACACCAGCTTTGCTGCTTCACTGTGTTTAAAACAAGGTCGCGACCACCGATGAGACCAGGCCAACAGCCGTGATAAACCAATGAACTAAGACTGGCTGAGATTTTTATCTGATCTGACTGCAGTGAACCAAGATGTCAAGCTTTGATAGTAGTGAAAAACATGATCTGTTTGGCCTTTTTTTTACAAATTCAAAGAAAACAACAATAGGAATAATGTTTAAACACATTTAAGCAATATCACACCAGCAAGTGTGTGTGTTCAGTGTAGGCAACACATTTGATGAGGATATTCAGTACAATTGCTCAACTGAGATTTTGCTTTTAGTTTTTTAACGGTTCTATAAACAAAAATCTAATCTTGAGTAACTTATGTTTCAGACAAAATTTGGCCAGTTAGTTCCTATGTTTCTTTCACTGTGAACTATAATCGTTGCAAAGCACGCTAAAGCATTAAGCTTAGCATTGTGCCAAGCAGCACACAGACTAAAACAGATGATGTGAGTGGATTTCAGCAACAGCAGCCCCTCTAATGCAGTTCTGAGTTTTCGCTTTGAGTCATCCTGGCAAAATCGCACAACTCCTCTAACTCGGCACCAGTCACACATTCTGGATTTCTGAGTCTGGAACACCCAAAACAAAGACTAGCTGAGTAATGCAAACAGTGAAACGGTCTTGTGCTGGAAAATGGAAAATCATTTACAATTATATACAAACTTTGTATTTCAGGTTTTAGGTGGCATTCCATTTCATCATCTGAAAATGTAGACATTTTTTTCCTGAAATGAAGATTGTGAATATTCTGTTTTATTTATTTATGAATTTGTTTATATTTTATAACTCTTCTTTTGTCCACCATGGTGGCCCAAACTCACCCCATCCATAGAATATAAAGTTCTTCCAATGGTGTAATTTTACCTTCGAGTTTATCACTGGTGACCCCAGCCCAGACATTACCACAGGGATTCATCTGCTGGCTGCCCGTAAATCAGCAGAGTGTTGGTGTCCACATCCTTATCTTATCCAACAGTCCTCAAGGGACAGCCCAAAGGCCAAAAAATAGATTAGCAAGCTGCTCCAAACCCAGTCTCTCCCCCTCTGTTTCTCTCTATGATGTTTCCAGATTTGGTTCGTCTTGGACTTTGGAATGCAATTACAACATATTTGAGCACCACATACCAGCTTTATAGTGATAAATAACCAAGATGCTACATAGTGAAGGTGAAAGTGACATGTATTTGTGAAAGGTGCCTCCAAACAGTCCTTGTGTTTGGGAAGTGTTGTCTGGGTTTTCTTTTCTTTTACGTCTTTAGCAGCACAATTGCACCCCAGTTTACAATTTACATTTCAATTGCCTTTCATTTGTATGTTTCACAACTGAGAGCATTGCTCACGCACAGCAGAAAAACTGAAGCACCACCAAGAGTATTTAACAGGCATTGTGGTATTTCTAAATGAAATAGCCGGGGTCTAACAGTGTAAGTGATGCATGGTTAGTATTTTGCACTGGCTAATGGTTTGGTACCGATATGCCTCCTTTCATGTACAGTTTCAATAGCCTGAGAAGTCAGTTCACCATTTGTTTGGTATTTCGCTTAATCACAGTAAAACACTGTAACAAACAACCTTGTAGTGAATGTAATGAATTTTATTGTTATGCCTTATATAAAAAGTCAATTAAAGGTTAAATGAGCCGAGGTAAACAGAGACCAATCAATACCCAGGTATGTTTACATACTGCATAAATAGTTAGTTTTCCTACCACTGTTACAGTTTCACAGGTACATACTTCTGTATACTTTACAGCCTGGTTACACTAGAACAGTTTAAGGGACATCAGGAATATGCAGGAATACTCACTCTGACAGACGGACAGAGATTCAGCAGTGCTGAGCGGTTTGATTAGGAGAGAAGTTACTCTGCAATTCAAATCATTTTCCTGCTGAGCTGCACCAGAAGCTTCTAATTCAATTCTCTCGCCTTTTACTTATTAATTCACATTCAATTTTTAAACAGGTTCGAGCGTCTCATGTTTATTGATGCAACATCATTTGAACCATCAGAGTTGGAAAAAGAAGCAAACTCTTAACATTCATTAAGCGCTGATTAAAAATAAAGAAAAATTGCTTTAACGGTACCTCACTTTTCTATATAGATAATAGTATGACCATCACCACAGAGAAGAGTAAATGGGCTCATTATTTTCTGTTTATGAGTGTGTTTGCTTTTTGCATTTGTGAGTAATGATATTAAATTACCAATGAGTCATTTTGTTTGAGGCACACACACACATGTGAACTTTGACCCCTCGAGTGATTTCTGCAATCTGGTCTCAAATGAGATGAATAAACTCTACAGCACTGGAAGAAATGAGTGGCAGAGGTGAACTGTGAGGATGTGGATTCATCATTAGGAGTAATTTGTAGATCATTACAACCATAGGAAAGGGCTTCTAATGGTCATGTGCCAATCATTATAGAAGTACCAGGGCAATATTCTGTGCTAATACACATTCTCCATCAAGACATGCAGGGTTTGAGTAGCTGTTAATGGTTACTTACTCTAGACAAGCATTAATAGTGTAGATGAGCCACTAATGGTCACTTGTGGAACAGGAAACGCATAAACTCAGCTCAATGATAGCTATTATTTGTACATATGGAGTTTGTGGATCGGACTTCAGTAAAATAGACATGTCAGAACATTCTGCCCATTGTTTTGGCATATTATATCTATCTAGCTGTTGCTCTGTTTGCCTGAATGTTTCTAAACTACAGTTTCTGAGAGACGAGAAGGAAATGCAGTGTGTTTTCATGTTAAAACCTATATAACTGTGATTTATATAGGTTAAAACCTATATAACGCACCAGAAAACATGTCCAGCTTTCTTCTGTTCACACTGTCCCTGTGATTTCACACCCACTGTAAAGTGTTATTGAGAACATGAATAAAAATCTGCTGCTGACTGAACTTCTGTTACACCTCTTGAATGTTTTATTAAATGACTATTAAAAGTACACCACAGAATTTCAGCATTCGCTGCTTCCTCATATCATCCACCAGGTCCCTTGAGTACCATTAGATGTCTTCAATGGATAACTTTAAGAACACTGTTTTTCATCCCAGCACTCATAGCATTGGACAACCCTAAGCCCATTTATAACTGGCTGAGCTTTATTGTATTCCCTTATCAGCTGTAGATCCTGTTCTTGAAGGATTGAAGCAGATTGAGCCAATGTCTTTGAAAATCGCCTCAGTTTTAACAAGGTTTTGTGAGGGTTTTTTTTTTGTTTCTGTTGGGTGATTGTTAAAGCCTCTGAGTCGTGGCATGTTGTCTCATAAATCCCTTGTGCTTCAGAAAATTTTGGATTCACATCCACAGCCCCTATTCAGGGACATTCATCCCATAGTTTGTGCTTTAGTATGGGCCACCATAGTGTCAGTAAGGAAGAGACCTGTACACACACACTCATTTGATCTGAGTGTAGTCCTCCAGGCAGTGCTGCAAACAGACAGTCTTCCTGTGCATGTTTGCCAAGTGTAGCCGAGAGAGGTTTGTTGGAATCATGACATCCCTTCATCCTTACGTTTAAATCCTTCCTTCTGTTAATTAACAATCTGTTTTTGAAGTTTAGCATCAGGATTACTTAAAATTTACACCTCAAACTCTTTGTACAGGTGCAATATTCTAAACCCAAACAAAGCTAGTAATTAGACGACTTTTAAAATAGCATAGACAGTAATTGTAATATTAAATTTAACAGGTCTATAATGAACTGAGTGTTCAGGTGTTATTCCACACAAAAGTTAGTCTAACATCCAATTTTGGAAATCTTGGCTGGCAGCATGTGTTTTGAAGATAAGCAGCATGTGTTTTAAAGATAATAGTTGTTGAGATATTAAGTCTTTCCTCAGGTATAGATATTCATTCTCTCTCTCTCTTTCTTTCTCTCTCTTTCTCTCTCTCTCTTTATTTGTCTTTATCAGTCAGTTGACTTGTGCCATCAGTTACAGACTACTGAGGATAGGAAAAGTCACATGAGAAGGGATTATGAATGGTGGTTTATACTCAGCTAATGCTGTATGTCATCATGGCTGTGTAACATGGACTGTTTTAGGCATAAAGTGTTTTGTGTTGTCTTTGTAAACCCAATATCAACATCAGAGACCATTACTGAAACCTTTTCCACTCTAAACGATTGTTGTTTTCTGCAGGAAAGGAATTCTAGAGAGAGGAGAGCTGTGACACTTTGCTGCATACAGTTGTTGTGGTTTTATACTTAAGGTATGGCTGTTGTACTGTGTATTATTTATGTATTGTTGTTATTTATGTTTATGTATGAGACAATGAAATGGCTAACAAAATAAATAGGTATAAATCGGATTTTCTATCTTTGTATATAGTAATTTTTTATATTTATCTTCAGTATGTGCTTTGTGGTTATATACATGGTCCAGATGAGTATGATGGTTCAAAACATTATAAATGAGAAAATTTACAAACCCTTTATTGATGTAACCCTTTTTTTTTTACATTTTTGCACAATATGCTGTTGGGCTTTCTCACAGTTTAGCTGTAGTAGTTTTTTTTAAACCAGAGATAAAAATCCTTGGCATACCCTTGGCTTTATGAAATGATTACAAGCAGAGTGTACAAGAGATCTGTCTTTTAACTCCTTTGAAAGAAATGTCTGTAATGCTTAATTTCATCAGCCAGGTATACTTAATTCTTCTTTATACAGTCCAAAACATAAAACATCTTTATGCAAATTATACCTCCAGGCCATTTTATTTCCTTCAGTGGATGATTTGCTTATAGAAATAACTTAATACAGTAATTAGCCTGGAATTGTTTTCCTAGAAATTTGTTCGCCACTATTAGATGTATTATATTGCTTCGCTGTTTCAATACCAAGTGTGTGCGTTCTTAAAAATGATATTGGGTAAACAATAAATGGGCAACGTCTGCAGCTAATTGTCATGTTTGAATGCTAAGTCTGTCTCCCTAATGCAAACACTCAACAGGTTTATCCAGGTTTATCCAGTATAAGTTTATAGAGACGGGATATAGAGATAGATGTCTCTTTGTCACAACTTGTGAACCCAGCAGAACAGTTCCAGAATATTCTAGAATATTTCTTTCATCAGTCAAAGGTCTTTTGGTGAAATGTGTGGCAACTTTTGAATCAGAATCCTTTTACGTCAGTGTAACCTGCACTTCAAATGTTGTGGACCTGATATAAGCGGAAGATGTGACTATATGTCTATACATGTCTATACAGTGTACATTGTTGCTAGCTATTGTATTGTGAGTAACAACCTCAAAGCCCACTCCATTTGTTTAAATGTAATTGTACAGGCTGTACTTTGAACGCTTGTTTGGGGCTGTTTTGTTTAACACGGCCCCCTGGTCGGTTGTCTGGCTCAACCTCAATTCCAAAGCCTTGACAACAGTCACTCGCACCAGTTATAGAATGTCTGCCAAGCTAAACTCAAATAAATAAAAAGCTACTAACAGAAACACTGCAGGGGTTTTCCATCTGTGTTTTGTTAATTGATTTTTAAATAAGTGGTCCAAGACAATGATGTAATAGGTTGGTGTGATGCAGGGCTCCACCTACTTTAGAATGATCACATTTTGAGCACAGGTTAGACCTAGAACAGTTCTGTGACTGTTTCAGTAACCAATAATATGACATTATCTGTTTTGTTCTGTATGCATTTTGATGTAAATGTAGCTTGTTAGCCATCCGTCCTGAGGCTACTTTCTTTGAGTCATTATAAAGCCTTCTTTTAGTTTGCATAACCTTTGCCAGTTGTGAATAAGTAAAGTTTCATGCAGCTCCACTGCAAAAAATCTATTTTTGTAGGAATTCTATATAGAATACTTCCTGTCATTATTGGAGTAGTTTCAACTACATCCTGGGGGTTTTGTTTTGTATTAAATCACGGATGTTACATTCAAGTGCTGATTGGTTTGTTGGGGATGCTTGTACCTGTCACTCAGACAAATGACTTGTCTACTGCAGATCACCCTGATGCACATTAAAGCCCATTCACTGCATCTGATACTGCGCTTGAAACTGCCAGCCATCAGCTTTAATGTGCCGTGCGAGAAATGGCGTGCTTGAGCATTTTTGTGTTTATATGTTATTGTAAATGTTTCTCGGAGAGGGCGTGTACATCTTAAAGGTCTTGCAGGTAGGAGGGTTTTGAAATATGTTTATACCACTATAGAAACTGATTCCATGACAAAACCAGTGGCTTTGTGTGTGAACCACACAGTTGTGATGGATTATGTGAGCTGTGATTAGTCTGATGGTCTAATAAACGCTAATTGCATGCAAGGAACTCAAGGAAGTGTGGCGTCTGTGACGCTGACGTTTACAGACTGGGTTTAGGTCAATGACCGGCTCGAAGGTCATTCATCAGTGGGAGATTATGAGTCATTTACCTTCAGTTTCAAGTGCCAGTGGTTTGACCCAAAGCCTCCAATCCAATTAGATCAGGATGCTCAGCCTAGATCTACCACACATAGACCTCTCAGTGACCTACATATTATGAACTGCTCTGGGTTATGTTAGTTTTCCATCTAATGTGATTAAATGCATCTACGGCATAGAGTAATAACTGCAGGTGTGCTTGATCAGTCGCCAACCGGACCACTTACGAGAGCCATTACACATCCTTAAATTCACTTTCTGGTGCTATAGATCAGTGATTATCAAATCTGTCATAAAAACGAGGTTGTTAGCAAACTCCAGTGGGCACTTGGAAAAGTTTCGGTTTTGCTTTGTTAACCTATAAACAGAAATTATGACTTCATAGTATCAGAAAGGTTAGTTTAGGTGATTACATACTGGGGATAATAGTCCATTAAAAAGGTAATTGGTTAGTGCCTTGCACACTGTTGTGATTATATCATTTAAAGCTACATCTAAACAGTGCAGCCTGCCTCAAACAATGCCAACAACTACACAGTCTATAGCACTCAATGTTGTGCAGAAGCATTTGCCGTGTTTTGTCATTTTGTGGCTTTCTGTAAACCCCATTGACCTCACATCCTGCCTCTTATTGCGTTTCTTTGTACTTTTCAGGCATCGCTTTGACCTTTTGAAGAGTCTCTGAAATGTCAGGGGCACATAAACTGTCAGCAATCTCAAAATATGGTGCCATTTCCCAGGTTAGCTGGCAGGTATTGTGGACGGTGCTGCTTAAGGATTTTGCATTCTGTGATTGCACATTAAGGGCTTTTTCTCATTTTTCATATCCCGTCTTTTCAGTTTCTCTTCCTCTGCTCTTTGATTTCAAGTGAAAAAGGCCCTTTCAGCATGTTAGATTTTGTAAACAACAATGGGCCTAACTTTCACTTTCATTGGTACAGCAGTATGTCACTATTGAGTCACTATTGGTCATTTATTAAACACTCACATAGAGTAGATTTGAGTAGATCTTTCCAACCCTTGGCCCTAATTCTCTGAGAAAATACATTTTAAAGCAGACAATGTGAAAGATATTGGTGTCTATCAGGTGGATATCTTTCAGAGATCTTCTTGTTTACATTCAGAACTGATTTAGAGAATCCTGCATTTGTTTAGCTTTGCAGGGTGAGATGTTTGCTTGTGGTATTGAATAATGGAACATTCTAATGGGAGTAGCTGTCAGATAGGATCTTAATGTTGTCAAATAAACAGAATAAAATAGAATCAGATATCAGCTTGTTGAATGGAAGCAGCTGTGCGTGAGATGGTTGGGCTGAGGAGAAAGATTCCAGTCTAAGATAAGGTGGTTCCAAATATCTAGGGACTGTATTTACTTTGCATACTGTTTACTTTGGCAACACAGGTACCCTGTTTATTTGGAAAGCGATTGTAATAAGGTAGCAAATGAAAGCCACCTGTAAAATCATTGCTTTTTGTTATTATATTTGTATTTATGTAACGTAAATCAACCAGGGACAGTAGATAGCAAATGAGGAAAACAAAATAAGGAATTTTTTTATTATACTTCACTGGCTGTGATTTAATTTACCTTTAATAAAGTTTAGTAAACTACCTTTTATTTACGTTTATTTGTTGGAAGACGCTTGTTCCCAAAACAACATACAGCAAATTCAAGGTATACATTTTTATCAGTACTTGTATTCCTTGGAATCGAACCCACAACCTTTGCACTGCTAACGCAATGCTCTACCAGTAGAGCTACAGAATCACAACTTTTATTGTGAGGATCGTTAATTATTCAGAATTTTCTGAGCACATCTCCTGATGCCTTTTGTCCAATTATATTTAAACGTCAATTTATCATATGCCATATCTAGTATGCTATTACGTTCTTCAAGACCTAGCTAATAATCGTCATCATTTTGATCCCTGACAGCACACTTACTTGAAATGACAGCTCACAGACCACATCACGCAGTACCCGTCACAAACGTGCAAGGCTTGCTATCTGTGAGACCGGGTAGCAAACTCAACACCTCCTCACTTTCTTTGACAGGTTTCAGCATGTCTATTTAGCTCCTCGCAAAACCTTCAGCTTGAATAACCTCTTCATAGAAATATTCTTGTGAATTAATGATTGTGACACCTTCCATTGTTCAGACAATCTCGTCACCTGCCCATCAAACAGCTTATTACAGGCAGGCCTGTCTTGAGGTGCGATTGGTTGAGTCACAAGCTGACATACTGAACCACACAGAGCAACAGTCTGAAAGTGCCACAGACTCACATTGTTTACAAATTTAGGAGGGAAATCGTCCTCGTTTTTCTGCACATTAAATTTGCATTGGGAGAAGCACCTTTGACATAGAAAACATTAAACTCTTTACCTTAAAATTATACTATATATATAAATTACCTTTAATATTCCCTACATGTTTCTCAATAACTAGTTTATTTTCAATAAAACTCAATGTCCATTGCACTGGTGAGTGCCAAGGAGCTTTGACCAAAGTGGGGTTTGATTGTATGTTAATGGAAACTAAAAGGTTCAATATAATTTTTCATATAACGGCTATGACACTAATGATTATAATTATGGTCAGTATATCATGAAGCTCAGCTCTAAGTCCTCTAGTACTGCTTCTTCGTGTCCATAAACTTTGATGATTGTTCAATCTCAACAGAAGAGATTTGCCTCCCCACATTCTGGTCCCCAGAGGCCTGCAGGCCTGTACCACAACTGCTGCATAAGCTTTTACACCACTTAATGAGATGGAGAGGGGTTGAGAGAGTGAGAGAACAAGCCTGGAGGCAAGGCCCGGCTCAAGCCAGCTGTGATGGAGTGTGCTGGGAGATGTGCTGGGCTGGTATGAGGACAGGATGCACAGTATATACATTCAAAAGCCTATAGTATAAACCTAATGGAAAGGGGGCTGTTGAAAATACAGTAAAATACAATAAAAATATTGAATACAGTAAAATAAAACGGTACTTTTAAAGTAGTTAGAATAAAGGCAAACTAAAATCTACAGTAGTCCCAAAAAGATTGTTTTCTTTACACTTTATACACACTTAGTAAATAATGATTTGCAAGTAGGACATACAGCATTAATACATAAAGATAGTAAAAACACACTTTTTAAATGTTAAATGTTTCCAATTTTAATGTAAATATCTCTGTCACACTGCAGTAGTACAGTATAATGAAAGTGCAGTGTTGCTAAGTTATGATGTCATATACAAAGTGTATACTGTGTATACCACCAGTGTAATACTATTAGAAAACATGTGTTTTGAGCCTTCTGTGTGAATTTATTGTGGTAATCAAATATATTGTACATCAAATGCATTACAATGCCTGTCTTTAGCATTATATTGTCGTCCTGTGAAAGTGTTGTGCTCTACTTGAGGACAACAGCTCATGCTGGAGGTTTTGGCATTCAGGCAGACTCTCACACGCTTATGAATATTCCTGAGGGCCTTAGAGGAGGAGAGGGACTGCTTGTCCAAGGTAAAGAGTGACAGGAAGAGGGATTTAGTGCTGACAGAGGCTATTTCACTGCCATAGACCAGATCAATAAGGATTCTGCTATTGCTTCTTGGCCATCAAACACCTTCACACAGTGAGTGGAAGGGACACAAAGTGACTCAAAAATATATATTTTTATTCTTGTCTTTTCTGGTGCTTTATTTTCCATCAAGATTCAACAAGGGTCACTGAGCCCAAGCTCTTAACAAATCTATCAGAAGAATTCCAGAACGTTCCTGACAGCGAGTCTGTGGCGACTAGTTACATGCTGTCGTGAACCGGAACCCAGTTTAGCAAGGTCGCCTGGGCCCATCTGTTACCTCACTATAGTAACCAAGTTGCAACCAGATTAGATTTGCTGTCTTCTTGTGCCCTTGTCTCTGCAGCAGATAACACAGGTGAGAACAACACAAGAGCTGAGAGAATCTGTGGCACGTAACGGTTGCACCACTTAAATCACTTAAATGTTCACTAACTGGTTTTAATGTAGTTTATTATTTTAAAATTGTCATTGTAATTCTGTCAGTGTAAGTTAGCCGTATTATAGGCTGAGACTTATCTGTGCTGTTTGTTTGAAGTGATTTGAATTCGGTCACCACAATCAGAAAGCATGTGGCAAATTTCATTAATTGCCTATATTTTCTGTGTATCGTAGTACCAGTAATTCATCAAATGATGAGCACAGAATGAGGAAGAGCAATATTGGGCACATTTCCAGGGTTTCAAAAACAGACAACACATATGATGATATAAAGGATATGTATATAATATACAAATGTTAAATGCCAACCTCGGTGTGTGGCCAAAGTTTATGCAGATTTATGTAAGGCTTTGGTTTAGGAAAAAGAAAATATCATCAGTTCAATACAAAAACAAGTCAATGAAAAGGCCCTTACCATAATAGAAAAAAAACTGTTTACACAGACATGTAATTGAACGACATTGGTGAACACAACCTGTCCCTAATACCATTGACCAGACTATGCAAGGTCGATATTAAACAGAGCCTGGACAGACGAGCAAAAGCAAACCCAAGTGCTTCCCCAGCCCCCAGCAGTGACATTGATTTGCTCATATAAGACCCTGTCCTTTTGAGGAGTGGGCTGCTAAGCGTTTGCTGTTTCCTCAGTCTTTAAGAGTGAGCCCAAGATCTGCCATTTGTACTAAGAGGATTCACTGTCAATGCAGAGGGGGAAATAAGCTCTTTTGAGGAAAGATGGCCCTGTTTCCCTGTGTTTGCTCAACACACACACAAACAGCCCTCAGAGCACACAGCTGTGTGTACAAACACATTTACAACATCTTCTAAAATCCCAAACTCCGTTTATGCTCTACTGCTCTGAAAAGCCTGGCATTTCAAAACACTGATTCAAATGTTAGAACATTGTGAACCTACGGCTGTCCCGCTAGCAACCAAATAGCACTGCATGCGGTTTATAATTAATAGCCATGTTTTCAACTGTCGGGAGAATTTTTCGGTATTGCACTGCCATGCCCATCAGCCCAGGTGACTTTTTATCATTTCGTACACCTGCTGTTATCTGACAAAGATTAAATGGAGGGAGAAGTTGCAGATTTTTCTGGCAAGTCTTCAGAGGAAGAGTTCTCTGCTTATTATGATGTTCTTCCTTCAGCAGCCACAGGTTTTCTCTTCATTTCTCCATCACTTATCAGCTGAGGCTGCTGTCTGTCTTACCCTGAACTATCGACACCAGAGCACATCATATTTCACTCATTAAGGTATTCCCGCTTTTCCCTCTTAAAGCTATCACGGTTTTCCCGCAATTCCTATCATCTCATTACCCACACACAATAGGTTAATGGTTAGTTGCATCAGATCACATGACTGCCGATGTAATTTTAGGGGCCTAATTAAACCAGCATAATGTTATTGTACAAGCTTATCTTAGGTTTCCTGTCTATCTGTGCATTTACAAGCAGAAAAAACTAGGTAAACGTAAACCTAAACTGCATTTTTCTCAAGTTTTGACAACATTTTCTGTCGTGTTTAAATATGATTTAGCTTAGTTAGATTGTTTTATATTACAGTTTTTGTCACAGCAAGTACTGAACAATGCTAATGAACTAAGAAGTAATGTACTTACTGTATAATTATTTTGCGGTGCTGCTTGTAATTGCACATCATTGTTATTGCTATGATAATTAGTCATGGAATATACAATTTGTTGACACTGTAAGTAAGTGTGACTGATACTTCCTAAAACATTTATCTGTAAATTTAATAGAAATGGCTTTATGCTCACAACTTTGTAAGCAATTTAAACAGTTTTTTTTGCCAGAGAATATGCAACCCACAAAGAACACACAAGGACATTTCCCAGCAAGGACATTTGAAGAACTCTAAGATACAGTAACTTGATCTATAATGTAAATGATCCAGACCACTGTGGCACGTTTGGTCTTTATTGAACCCAGGAGAGTCCACATTACACCTTTTTCTCTCTACTAGCAGTCAGTTGCAGCTCATATCAAGTTTAAAGCACTGACGTGTTTAAATATAGAACAGTTCCTGTATCTGCTTCCTACCATCTACATTTACTTTTGCTAATCTTTTTTCCCTCCAAAAATCTTTCCTGTGGTATCAATACAAAGAGTCACAAAATGATGTCATTGATGAGAATAGTCATTTTAATTGAATTAAAAACACTGTTTTTCAGTGAGAATTGGCTGACAGCTTGACATCTCTTGCTAACATCTTATAAAATTGCTTGTGTTGTAGCATTATATATCTGCTAGTCTCTTTGGATAAAAGCTTCTGCTAAATACATAATGTAAATGTATCATTCAAAATCACACCAGCCATGTGTTAAATGTGTCACCATCTTTTTCTCGCTATGACTTGAAATGGTGTTCAGTCCAGCATGGGAACTGGGTGCTATACAAGGAGTTTAAAGGCCACTAGCATCTGTCTAGCGCCATTAGTTACACCACATAGAATCTGAAACAATGCCATTTTAGATGCACCTAAAGATACATTATTCTTTATCTTTATCTAATCTAACCTGAACTTAATTTTCTCATAGCTCAGCAGGGCCAGTGGGGATGTCCTGTTTGCTGAATTACTCCCTTGACTTCCTGTTGTCTTTTAAAACTCACAGAGAGCGTTTGTGACTCCTGCGGTTTACGGTAACAGCAGAACATCTGTCATTAAAATGAGATTAGAAAAGCTCTTTGCTTGTTGTGCGTTTTGGTTCATTGTTTGAGTACCGCTCTGCTATTCCAATCTAAACTAGTATAATGCATCTTCCATTGCTCTCTCACTTTCAGCTGACAGGACACTTTTCTGAGAAGGGTGGTGGTGGTGGTGTTTTTTTTTACTTGTTTGTTTTGTTTTTTTTTACAAAGAGCTGCTAGGCAAGATATCGAATGGTGGATTTGATCCAAACATATACACACACACACACACGGTATACAGGCACACACACTTCCTCCAGTGTGACTTTATCATCCTATCCCACAAAAACAGCCCACATGGTCCTCAACTCATTCTCACTTGCATCCCTGTCAGAGCTCCTACCACCATCTACTAAGAAGTGAAGATCTCATCCCACACAATCTGCCAAAGCCACAAAACCAGAGTCAAGCTGGTTCCATAAGTGTAAAGTAAGATGAAACCTAACCCATCCTTTCTACATCTGGACTACTCATGTTCATCTCATGGATACACATGTTCCTCGATGTTCTTGCCCCTTCAGAGGAGCAATTACTGTCATGCTGGCTTTCCCCACACCTGTCCATGCTCCTCTGAAACTCCCCCTTCTCCTGACACAACCTTGCGTAATTACCCAGCAAAGGATTCGGGCTCCTGCCTCCACATAGCTGCTGCTGGCTCCTCTCTGCTTCAGTTTTAATTGAATCTCAAGTGTTAATCGTGAAAGGTGACTACTTCTCAAACCGCCTGAGGTCTTGCAGGCATATTGTTTCTTTGAAGGGGTCGGGAGGGTTTGGGGATAAAGGCCACAAGTGTTTTGATTGCTTTTTACTTTGATTTTGTTAGAAAGTAGCATCTTAGCATATCTAACCCTTAACATAGATCATTAGATTCATATTAAATTGTGATGTTAAGAGACTGTCGCTTGAATTAAATTACTTTAAAGCACTAATCAAATGTTTGTGCTCTCAGCTGTTTATTGTGAAAACAATAAACGTTTTTTAACAGTTAAGGTGTATAAAATCAAGGTTTACTCATAGGCTAACTTTTCACAACATCAATTTTACATTTAATTTCTTTAACTTTGCAGATTATCTTTTTGTTATCTAGCTTGATGTTTCACTGTCTTTATAAGAAACAGATTTTTTTTACCGCTTAGTAAATGCACATGTACACACACTAAAGGTAGCCCCATTTTGTCATGCTTGGGGTAAAAAATTGTGAATCATTTTTGAAAATACAGTTGCATTAATATCTTAACTTTCGGACCAGTATTTGAAAAAAGTGTACAGTACAGCCAGGTCAGCTATGTCCTTACAAATCTGTTAAGTCAACAAAACACTCACCCATGAGTTTACACTGCATCAGTATTCAGAATCTTTGAAATTACAAAAAGCATTTTTTGTAATTTTGAAGTGTCAAGAGGGCTGAATTGTAGCAGTTTCCTATTTTACCTTTGACCTTAGCTATAATTGCAATGCTAAAACTCAATACCACATAAGTGTTACTGTGTTACTTAACTGATAGTTATTGTTGTTGTGATTTATCAGAATCATACTCATGCCCTTCATTTGCCCCATTGCACTCTGGGGGAGCATGTTGTTGTTGATATCATCACAAATGCCTATGCACCATTACTTCTCTTCTACACAATACTATAGAATGTTATGTTGCTGTGTGACTATAAGCAACTCCAGAGAAAATCAATTTCATCCCACCAGCCATCAAAACGTGATGGAGTAAAAACAACATAGATTGTCACAACTGCAGAGCTCGCAGACATTCTACAGCAACTGGAATCGGCTGCTATTACGATACAATTCCGCTCTGTGAATAGAATCAAATAGGTTTCCGCCCAGCTGGAGGGAGCTAGTTCATTTCCTGAGTGGACATTGGTTAGTTGAAACATGTTCATTATACGTCTTTCTTTCCATTGAAACAAAGTCATTTATATTAGTTTTACTGTAGAGCGAACGCCTGAGTATTTGCAGGCAGATTCTGCAAGATTCCTTTTTCAATGTTTGCCTTAGAGGACAAAGTTCCAATTTGCCAGTTCATTCCAGTGATTCCATTTCCTGTGGCGTTGGCCTAGAAGCTTTAATCTAGGTTTTCTATAATACACAGCGCATACACAGCATGCCGCAGGGTACTCATATACCTCTAATTAAGGAAAGTATCGATTTTCTCTGTTTTATGCTGAAGATCTATGCTGTGGTAATTTCTCTGCCTGTCTTTCCCTCTTTGCTGTAGTGCTGTGTCTGACATCTTGAGAAATGCAATTCTGGATTTGGCCACAAAAATCTGTTTGGTGCTGCTATCCGGTCTGAAGGCATGAGGATTAATCTGCATCCTGCTTTCATTGTAGTACTGGCTGAGACGTCCCGTGTTACATAAATGTCTGGCGCACAAGAACATTTTGTAGGGCTTTGGCCCAGATTACAGTAAGAGTGTTTGGTACGCATTTTAACAACTTTAAAACATTTTAAGCTCTTCCTACTGCAGGCATTGTGATGGTTTTTGGGTTGGTCGAAACTCACTGGCCTGTTTTATAGTTCTTTACTCGGTTTGACAAAATAAAAGGGAGTTGGAGGTAACCTGTAGGTTTTGGCTAGCAAAGGGAAAAAGAGGGCGATAAGTTGCCTATAAACACATTTGGTTTTCTCTGTGGGAGAGCAGAATAAAGTATCTTCAGAAATCCCTTTGAAGTTCATGGGCTTTAGACGTTTTTGATCTTTCGTGTTTGTTTATTTTGTGCATCGTCTACAACTCTCTTCCACTTTGGCATCCTTCAGCACTGCTGAAATATTTGTCTTTGTGAAATATTGATTCCTTCATACTATTTCCCCTTAGTAAAAGTCAAAGATCTTTTCTAATTTCTTCATACAAATATGCTATATGCTCACCTGTGTGATTTACATTCTTGTCAGTTTTCACAGCACAGGTTTTTCTCTGTGTTGCGGTGGCACATGCTTTATGCTGTGTTGTAGATTATTGCCCTCAACATGTCAGTGTCACAGAGTAAACAATGATGAATAGCCTTCCATTTTCTTCTAAACTGGTAATTATTTTCATGTCAGTTAATAGGAGTTATTTCTAACTGAAAACTGACAACTGTTTTGATGCAAAATGTGATCATTTAAAGGAGCATTGTGTGGGGGAAAACATCAACAGTGCAGTGGTGACACCTTTTTTAATAAAAATTCTGACGTTGGGAAATTGTGATAAATTTCATTTTTCAATTGCAAATAAGTCTGTTGTCTGTCATTGTTTCCATCTGATATGAAAAAAGTGAGATTTAAATAATTACAATTTTAGCTATTAGAAAATTGTGATACATGGAAAGAAATTGAGAAAAGAAACCGCAAACAGCCTTTCTTGTGTTTTGTTCAGTTGTTTCCGCCTTCAGTTGTTGTTGATTTTTTTTCCTCCTTGTTGTACACATTCTCATTACTGAATCTAAATAATGGACATTTGGGCTCAATCCAAATTGAGTTTCAGCTGTTGATGCTTGTTCACTGTTTAGAGAAGCCATTACTCTGATCTGTGAACTCACTGACTCGCATTGTTTTCTGTCAGTATTATGTTTCTGACATTGTTTTATTTATTCATGGTATGTTTGTTTTGATACTGATATACGCTTGCGTTTGTTTTTCATAAAGCTTATTATGAAAAAAGTAAGAGAAAGCTGATACATAAATATCAATTGTTATTTTAACATATAAGTTACTGGAAGATTTTATTCTTTTCTCTTATTTTGACATCTTATTCTCCTCACTTGTTTTGCTTGTTTGCTGGTAGAAAAGCCATTGCACATGGTACTTATATTACCACATGTAATGATTGTTACATTGAAGGCTGGTGTGACTATAAAACAGATTGTGCTAAGATACAACATGGTTCAGACTTAAAGGTACCTTGATTCAGGGAGGTCACTTTTGACTTCTGACACTTTTGTCTCCATAGCAACTACCATAGTGTGAGAAATAGCTACTGGTATCACAATGTGGTGCCTAGCGACTGGACATTTTAAAAGTTGCCCTGACTTAGCCTTGAACCTTGTTTGAGTAACAGGCTATATTAATGTAATGAATATTACATTAGAACAGGTGGTTAACTGGTTAATGCCAATGTTGGCATTAGTCATGTAATGCACTAACAGTATCTTTGGTTAAAAATGCTGTTGGCAATCTGTAACAGGTGAGGCTTTACAAACTGCTTATAAGAGCCAGTAAACCGGCCTTCGATTCTTTAGCCAGTCATAAATGCTTCCGACCTGTCCGTTAATGCTCAGGACATGCTGACATCTGATTGGCTATGTGTCTTTGGAGGGCGGGTTTTGCAGAGAAGTAAGTGGGTTACATTAGCAACACGTCTAGAATTACTTAAACACCATTAAATGCTGAAATCACTTTAACAACCTTAAACACACATATTCAGTATAAATATCTCTCTCTCTGTTCTTTATTCTTGTATCTACTGAATGAAAGTTCTTTGCCTGAGCTGTTAATGAGACAGTTAAATGCCACAGTTTAAGCCCAATAATCTGCTAAATGCAATGTGGCCCCACCCCTACGGTCAATCTTTCTAAATACATGAACACACACACACTGTTCTGTGCTGCATTCAGAATGGAGCCAATGAACAGATGCCCTCTCAGCTGGAATTATGGCACTTATTGCAGTGAGCTCTGTATTTAACACTGTGGATGATGTCATTGTTTAAACTGTGCTGTTCCTCAATTACATTAAAGGTTATTTTATATTGCAGAATAAAAGAATATCTTTATGTATTTTTAAATCTCAGTAAGGTCATATAAAGAGACTGATGGTAATATGTCATGGTGACAGTGTACGTATTTTAAATACATGTGCACACGTGT
>JBAJNP010001628.1:0-25000 GCA_036877545.1 Yasuhikotakia modesta
AGTGCATTTTGGCATCAAACCAATTCTACAAATGGTCTTAAATATTAAGAGCAAAGGGCAAATATAATGACTGATTCGTTTCTCTCAGGGTACAGGGGAAATCGCTCCGCCTGTCCATGTCAACATCGCCGCAATACGACCACATCAGAGGAGAGTCTGCCTTTGAAAACCCTGTTTATGAGACTACAGTAAGTACAGCGTTCAATCGCCATCCTGGGAATTTCTATAAATGCATTTGCGACCTCCTCATTACCGGTAATAGAATCTTCTCACACACATCACCTCCATTTGTGGTGATTTCAGTGTCAGGAGTGAGAGGCACTCAGGTGTTCAGTCTCTCTGCTGCACATCTGCACTCCGAACACCATCTGTGTTTCCATATTGTGGGTTTATTTCTGTTATCTAATTAGGTGTAAAGTGCCGTTCTGGAGTTGAAATGAAGTGGCGCACAGAGCCACACCCTCCTCATCTCCTCATTTCATCATTAGCGTTTGCAGGCTTTTATTTTCACTGAGGCAGAACGCAGAAAAAAATTGAGATCTTTAACCTCGTTGCTGCTCATTCCGTCGTCGCTCCTCTTCATCTGCTCCCATTGTTCTGTTCTCATCCGGCTTAATGCGAATTAAAGCAAATGTGTATCATTAATTCGCACTCATGTTGTATTAAACTCTTCACAAAAGGAGAAAGAATGAACAAATGTGTTCATGTAGCTCAGTTGGGTGAGCACTGCTTGTGACACAAAGCTTGTGGGTTCGGCGCACATGTACTGTCAAAATGGTTAACTTGAATGTACTGTAAGTTGCTATGGGTAAAAGCGTCTCCAAATGTAACATTTAATGTAATGGCCCAAGGTCTATTTCCATATGGCAAAAACTGATGATAAATGCTGTTGCACTTCAACAATGAGATAAAAAGTTACCTCAGACATAAAAATACCTCAGATTTAAACAAGATTTTGAACAAGATTTTTGAAGTCATTCGATGACATTGTTGGAGGAAAAAGGAACATTTTACAGGTCACAGAGCATGAGCGAGAGTAAATCTTCACTTTATTGGTTTAATATTCTTCTAACACAGAGGTGATTTGCTTTATTTGACCTCTTTTAACTTGTTCAGCTGCTTATGTCTCTCTTTTTTCTCTCTCTTTGTTTCTGCATCGCTGAAGAATGAGGTGAGAATTTAAAAAGCCTATCTGTCAATAGCCTTAAACTGATATGAAGTCTGTTTCCCTCAGCCTGCCGGACTGCAGGTTTTTCACACCTGTTATGTGCTGTGCTAGTGTCTCTCCAGACCTATCTGTGGTGTAGCACTCATAACACAGTCCCAGCAGCACTCACTGCCTGTATATTCTAAACAGCTCGATAACAGCCTCAGCCCCCAAGGCCCAGTGTGTTTGTGTGTGTGTGTGTGTGTGTTTTGTCTGCTGTCTGCACTAAGGCCCTAAAGCCATGTTCTTTTATGTAAGTGTTTGAGTGAGTACAGATGATGCAAACATAAGCTCATGAGCTGCTTTCTCAGATGTAAATATAAATGCATGTCGAGTTTGAATTTACAAAACTTTGTGTGTCTTACCCTTCATCTCTTGTTGCTGAGCACCTCGTGTTTAGAATTGAATTTCAGGATATTAAAAGAGTTATGAACTTGTTTTAGGCGTCACACTAGAGTTATTGACCCAGCATGTGCTTCATTTATTTATCGTAAACATCAATACTGCCTTTAACACATTTTAATACGTGTCATAGTCATTGAATTTTTGTTGACGTTTGTTATGACATTACAATGACATTTCCTACATCACGCATTGTTCTTCCAAAAAAATGACCCACTTACCACTTTCATCATGTTTTCATTGCTGATTTTTTTCAAGTTTAAGTTGCATGGTATTTTTGATTTGTACAGAGACCTATGATTCAAAGCAGCCACCAGAAGTTCTCTCTAGGATTCTGTTGTAAAGAAAAAAGCTGTAAGGAGAGTTGATAAGTGGAATAGCGTCACATGGACAACGGCGAGAAGGTTTGAACCACTGGTGTAGGCTGTCTCCATCTGTAGCGTCTGTCATTCAAAGCTGCAATCCGTAATTTTACTGGATTAAAATGTATAAAAGTCAGCTAAAGATGACAGATCAGTGTGTTTCATATGGTTTTCTTACCTTATTACTTACTATTTGCAACATAATGATTTGTACCTTAAGCTGTCAGATTCAATTTCCTGAAAAATGCCTAGTTTGGCTACATTTAACTTTATTACATGTAGAAGCATGTAAAATAACCTGCAATTGTATGTTTCAAACAGAGATGGCAGTAAAGAGGCAAAAGTTCGGATTGGAGCTTTAAGTTACAGCTAGCTTTGGATATGTTAGTGCCCAAACCCCCCCTCACAAGTTTATACACTGCTTTCAGGTGTAGACATTGTGTGTTTATGTACTCAGGTGTTTGTTTTTGTTTTGTCTATAGGATACAAGAGAATACGAAGTCTCTATTTAAATAAAGCTAAGCTAATTTAGCATGGAGGACTGCAGGCCTTTCTCTGCTTTGAGAAGATATCCTCTCACATCTTGTGTAGCCAACACAGCTCCTAATCTTCCCACCTTCTCATCCTGTCCCGTCTGCTGTAAATACCATCTTGCTTCCGAGGACTTCCGCAGGTGAAGAGTGTGGACAACATGATATTATTTTTGTAGAGCTTCAACATCCATGGCCTTGCAGAATTGTTGTACAGTTTTTACCCGTAATCTAGCCAAATTCAAAAAGCATTCAAAACAGACTGAAAATGGGAAAGTCGGATCATGTAGATGACTGATGTCTCTCTAAACTGATTGATTTATCAATTATTACCTAAAAACCATGATAAGTGAAAATATTATATGACCTGCAAGGTTTAGCAATAAAGGATATGGATTGTGAAAATACAGTTTACGGCTTAACAAAATAAATTTGAAGCAGATCTGAATCTTAAAACATTTCACACCTAAATTTCATGCAGTAAAAAAACAAAAAGAATAAAATGTAAATCACAGCAACTTGCATGTGTTATAGCTCATTAATTTTTATTTTTTATTTTGACATCATAAAAATAACTTTTCCCCAAAAAACACAAGTTCCCAATAGATTTCAATGAAAGCTGTGAGTATCAGCGTTCAAAAACATCAGTTTATAGTATAAATGTAAAGTGATTCCCTGTTTCTTTGGGATTGTCTCATATTTTCATCTTTAATTCTGTCCAGCCTGTGTGTACAGTGTCAGACTAAGACTGTTGGGTAAGTAGAATCTTCCTGCTGTTAATGTTGGCTTTGGATAAATAATTCAAAGTAAACTTATGTGTACAGGAAGTTCTTGTAAATCATACCTCTGTCGACCAATTGGCTAATTTTAGTTGTTTTATTTTTGTATGTTTTTATAAATATTAGGAAGCAAACCAACAATTGACCGTACTCAGCAGGCACTCCTAATCTATAAATATCTATAAATGTACATAAATTTGTATTAGATATGGCTTCAATGTATGTATATATGAGGTTTATCTATTATAGAATAGATCATTGTTCATTATTTGATACTGTCTGTTAACATCAATGATATGGATCATCTAAAACAATTATGTACTTGTTCTCCATGTGAATGTTGTCCGTACTGATTAAAACTTGTCATTTAATGTAATTAGCAAACGCTGCCAACACATCACAATTGTTCATATGACAGACATGTACTGTGGGTGTGTGTTTCAGTGTTTGTCTCTGATTGAACATCAGGACTTTGGGAACCTAAGAAACATCATATAGTCTCAATGAACTCTGTATTTATATTATTTTCAGAGCAACACAATCATCTTTGAACAGTCTTCAGTCTGAAATAACGAAACTTCAAGATGATATATTTTTGCTTTATTGTAATGTACTGTACTAATTTACATGACACTGTCGAAGCGTATGTTAAATTAAAAATGATATTCCAACAAACTTTTCTGTTTTAAATAATTAACAAATTGTTAATTGTTTCCTGTAATAATGTGATCAGTAGGTCAACAACTTCTTTTTACACTCAACAAGGTTTAAGAAAAGTTTCACAAAGGTCAACAACATTTTAGGTCGGTGTATTACAATGTATTAACCTAAATAATGAGTTAAAATTACTTTGTACAATTGGAGTGTTTAAACATTAAGCTAAACAATAATGTTATTTTTACAGTGTTATGCTTAAAAGAAATTCTTTTTATCCATTTTTTGAAGAAAATCTGGTTTAAACGGGGATTGTTCATTTTGCGTGATTCCCCAGACGGCCGCTTGGGGGAGCCGTCTCCCGTTCTGTCCTAGCGCGCATGCGCAGACTTCACTCCAGCCCACTTCACTGAGTGGAGAGAGAAGGTAACGCCAGCAGCCAGTTAGCATAGCGACTAGCAATGGCTTTTCATAACAACCGCTTTGCTCTCCACTGCTGTCATCTGAACGCCATCCACGAGTGTTTCTGCACATGAGGACCTAGCAGCTGCAGGGACTTTCTGAAGGCTGAAAGCGTTTTGTTGGTCACTATGCGACGGATACAGACAGCCGTGCATTTTTACACCCATCTTTGCAGGCGGTTGTTGCTGAAACAGAGGATGCTACTGGGCTAGCGAGCTAGGCCTTTTTGCATTCAACAGGAAAGCTTTACTGCTGTGCCAGACAGCACGTTACGTGTAAAATAGGAAGGACATTTGCACTTAAACGGTAGCTTGGAGCGGTACACCATCTTCTTGTTTAGATCACATTTCCGGCGACCTGTGTGCTTTTGTTGGTGGGTGGTGATAGCCGCTAGCTGGCTAAAGATCGAGCAGCCAGCCCACTGTCTTGATTTGTTAAGATTGTCCGCCAGGGTCGTTTTAACTTTTCCAGGAAGACATAAAGGCATCAGGCGGACGGGATCGGAGAGAAGAGGCGAGCGGAGCCGACGGGTTGCGTGTTGATGCTGTACATTAGCGGCGTGAATGTGGGACAAAATGGAGACCCCGAAGATCTTGTACGATTTGGACACGTCTGGGGGCCTAATGGAGGTAAGCCTGTCTGCCCTTCAGCTGTGCCGCATATAACACCGGTTTATATGACTTACAGGCGCACAGGAAGAAGAGTAAACGTTCATTTAAGAGCTGATGTAAACGTGTCAGGATGAATGTAAACTGCAGGACGTGAATCAGGCGCTTTGCTTTGCTGAGTTTGTACAGATCTGGAATCAGCGCCAACTCCGGTGGGCCTTTTCAAGCCTGTCTCAGAAATGTGCCTGACTGGAGGCAGGAAGCGACTAGAAACTAACAGTATCTGTATAAGTCCTGTTGACAATCGATGAGCTAAACAATGTTCATTTGCTCACGTGATCTAAATGCACATTTGACACAAGAACGTTTAATGACCTTCTAATGGTTGAATCCATGAAAGAATACATGCAACTTCAGTTAATAATTGATCTGACATTTAGCTTTGGCATTACAGAGACCCTCAAGTTTCCAAAATTGGAACTTGATGCTAAAGCTTAAAATGCATTTTTTTTCAACCTGTTGCAGCAAATTCAGCAGCTGCTGGCTCCTCCCCGCTCCGAGGACGGAGAGAAAAGAAGGAAACCAGAGAGGGAGACGAGACGAGGAGGCCGAGCCACAAACCACGACACTTGTGACAGCTGCCGTGAAGGAGGAGATCTGCTGTGCTGTGATCACTGCCCTGCCGCCTTTCACCTGCAGTGCTGGTTTGTTGTCCTTCATTACATAGTCTTTGGCTTTTCTATGGGTTCTGCATATAGAAGCTTATTGCACAGAATGGTAAATGTTGCCTCTTGCTTTATGCACACAAAAATACAATCTTCCTCCATCAGTATATGCCAGTACCAGAAAGTTCTTTAAACGTTTTTGACAGTGCTGTTGTTTGCTTGCTGTTTAGTATATTGACTGTCAAACACAAGCTTGAGCAAAAATATTACTGTACATTTACTTAAAATAACGCAACTGTTACTCTCCTTTATGAGGCTTCGTTTTATTTTGTGCGTTTTGTACACATGAAAATCAGTCTCATCTTGAAACCACAGCTTTGTTTTAATGTTTTTCGGTTTGTTTGTTGTTTAGCGTCCTCTCTGACTCATTTTGTTTGATGGCTGTTTAATGTTTGTTTGCTCTGATGTATTTGGCACAGTAACTTAAAACTGCTGTTGCCTGTGCTGAGCCCTAAGGGGCGCATAGATCACCATTAACTCTCTTGTGAGGGAGATTTTTCCTGTGCTTCACATTATCTCTCTCACGGGTGTAGTGAAGAGCTAGTGACAGAAAACCTGGGAGTAATACTTAACAGGAAATTCATTGTATCCTGTTTATCTGAACTTTGTCACTAAACTTTCCATGTGAATCACCTTAATATTGCAATAAATGTCTGGCTGAGGCTGTTTTAACTTGCAGATTTGGTATGTGAAATATACTGACAAGTTTCTAAGACAGCTGTGTGGTTTTCTTGCATCTTGCATTTAGTGTTAATGTAGCTTTATCTCTGCAGCTAAGGTTTCACAACAAAATGTGTAAGAAAGGTATTATGTTTCATAAAGCTCAATGCTTTTTGAAATATCTGTTCACAGTAATCCACCGCTGAGCAGAGAAATGCTGCCCCCTGGTGACTGGATGTGTCATCGCTGCAGCGTGCGCAAAAAGGTTGGTGAAATAATATATTCAGTTTTTTCTATACCATATCAATGAGAAAGGTCTTATTGAGATGTTTAATATGTCTTTTGGGGTGTCAGACCTTTGTTTATTAACTAGAGAAGTCAAATTGCGTAAGTATAACTTGCTTTTTCAGAAGCGTGAGCAGAAGGCAGAGCAGCTGAATGGCATGATAGAGCGGCAGCTCTCCAAACGCTCCTCTTCTCCTGCAACAGAGCTGGAGCTGGACACCCTGCGCCTGGACGGTCTGCCTTCCGCCGCATCCGGGGGTCTTCGGCTGGCCGTGGCGCAGGTTCGTCTCCTCGAGCGTCGCATGAGCAGCCGCCCAGGAACGCCCACCTCCAACGCCTCCACCGACACACCCACGCCGTCAGAACACAATGACATGGACGAAGACCTGATGGACGTGGAAGAGGAGGTGCAGGGATCAGAGTCTGAGACCGCCACGCCTCACCTGAAGAAACCCTTCCAGCTTCTGATCGCAGCAGCCATGGAGAGAAATCCCACACAGTTCCAGTTGCCCACTGAACTTACCTGCACCACCTCACTGCCAGGTGAGACCTCACACAGAGATATTCATCAAGACAAGAAAAGCTGTGTTTACATTATTAATTATTTTATCTGCTTTTTTTTAACTCTACAGGCAGCAGTAAGCGCAGACGAAAAGAGGAGATCATGGGCAAAAACGTCAAGAGGCCACAGCATGAGTTGGATCCCAGTGGGCTGGTCCCTCTGCCAGTAAAAGTTTGCTTCACCTGTGGCAAGTAAGTATCTGAACATCACAACAGCAGCGATTTCTCTGGTCCATACTTCAAACATTGAATATCCATGACTCATGTATCCTGGCTTGCCAGATCACCAGTCTATTTATCAACCCTGCTGTGCATCAGGTTCCTCTGTGTTCTTCTTCCACAGAAGCTGCAGGGTTGCTCCTCTGATCCAGTGTGATTACTGCATGCTTCTCTTCCACATGGACTGCCTGGACCCCCCTCTCACTGCCATGCCCACTGGGAGATGGATGTGTCCCAACCACGTGGAGCACATGGTGGTGAGGATCTCCAACTTCCCTCAGTAGATGTTGCTCACATTAGGCCTGTTGTAAGCCTATAAAACAAAAAGGAATTGTGTATTGTGTATAATGTAAGAACTGTCGTTCCAGCTAAACCAGAAGAACATGACCCTCAGCACACGTTGTCAGCTCTTTGATCAGTTTCAAGACCGGTTGTCCCAGCACGCTGTTAAAGTGGACTTCCTGCGTTGGGTTCACCGGCAACACCACCCCAACCGCAGAGGTGCTCGCCACGTCAAGAAGAAGACGTTGAAGGTGGAGACCTGTAGAACATCATAACGTTCCTGAGGTGCCTTTGCAAACACACAGCAGCTGTGAGTAATGATCTTGTTACCCTGTTTGTAGGTCCCCAATGCCATCAAATGTCACTACCAAACCCCCCCGGTGCTGATAGATCAAATGGGCCTTCGAAATGGAGAGCTGCTGCTCAATGGTGTCACGGGGCAAGAACATTGTTCGCCCACCCAACGTTTAACCAGTGAAGAAGAACAAGAGGAGGTAAATACAATCCGGCGCTTTTGAGGGCTAAAAACCATGTAGTGGCAAGTTAAATAGAAACCTTATCATGGGACAGTAAGTTTCAAGTCTTACTTTTGTTGGATGGACTAATTGAAAAACGCTTCCTTCCTTTCACAGTGGCTTCGTCATGTCATTGCACTTCAGTGCAGTATTATGAAACATTTATCTGCTAAGCAGATGTCGTCGTCCTGCCGGGAGTCAGCGCAAACAGTAGATGTAAAGACGCAGGAATCCATGGAGACACAGGAGCTCAGTTCTCAGAAAACTGCACCTCAGCCCAGCGGTACACCAGTTGGCCCCCAAGGGGCCCCTGTGCCGCACTCTCAGTTACCCCAAAAGCCTGAAAGCTGCCCGGAAAGATCATGTGAGGATGATGCCAGTGGACCGGTGGAGAAGAGTCGTGGAGTGAATGGGCCAGTAGTGTGTGAGGATCAAACCTGTGTGACGTCTGAAACCCAAACACCGCTTCGTCCCAGCGATCCTTCTGGACTACAAACTCCGTCGATCTCAGAACCAGCCCTTGCTAACCACGTAGACATAAAGACTGAGGGCAGCAGTCCCATTAACTCCTGTATGCAGACAGATGCTCCATGTGCCGGCCTTGCTTCCGAATCACTCGGGAATCATCATGGCTCAACTATAGGGAATTCCACAGGGCCAAACGGCAGCTTGACATCTCAAACTAAAGGTATTTGTGACCTAAACCCACAAGCATTTGACTTGAACTTAAGTCAGTGAACCAAGTCTCTTTTTCTAAACCTTCTCAATTATTGCTATCTCAGAGACCAAGGTGAGCCCTGATGCCGTGTCTGCTGGGAAAGGCTTGGCATTCCCCTCTTCTATAGGCAGCTTATATAGCTACATCAAGAATGTGGCTCAGGGTGATGAAGGTACGTGAAGGGTTTGTTTTGGTTTTGTTTTCTCAAGGGTTTGTTTTCTCAAAGTGGTTGTGAAGAACCCTGGCATCTTTGAGTTCTGAGATATGCTTTGATACTGTGTTGTAGAAGTGGAGCTGAACAAACTGGATGAGGAACTGATCAGACTGCTGGCCTGGCAGAGAATCCAGCAGCTGCTGTCCCCCAAATCACATCAGCCCCCCAGTAAATGTGGGACCCCTCCTGCCGTCACTGCCGCCCCATCCAAACCCTCCCCTCATGCAGACAGTAAGACATCGCTTGACCTGCCTCAAATTTGGACCAATCATCACACCGTTCTGTTTGACTAGCTCTGCTAATGCTAATAACTCTGTTCTCTCACAGTTCAAAAAAGGGACGTACAAGCTCGAGCAATACTGTGTCCTTTAACAGGAAAGGGGGCGGCTGTAAACATGTGCTATAGAACTCTGTACATAGGAACAGGTACGGCTTGTCAAAGCTAAACCGAGACGTGTTGTTTTGAAACTGACTGCATTCGTATGACTCCTGTGTTTCAGGTGCTGAAATGGACGTGTGCCTTACAAACTATGGTCATTGTAATTACGTTTCTGGGAAACATGCCTGCATCTTCTATGATGAAGTGAGTTAATTCCTGTAATTAAATAATCTTGTGTGATGATAAACTGTAATTATGAATCATTTTAGGCTCTTGGGTAGCCTTGGTAATTTAACTGTATAAACAAACTGTGTTAAGAGAGATAAGTGTTTTTTTTTTGTTTTGTTCAGAACACTAAGCATTATGAGCTTCTGAACTACAGCGAACACGGGACCACCGTGGACAATGTGTTGTACTCCTGCGACTTCTCCGACAAACCCAACATCTCCTCGCCCGGCGGGCTTGGGTCCAAAGTGCAAAACAGCCTCAGTGAGTATCTCCTAGATGTTTAAGTGACGCTGCAAGACCTTTGTGATGTCATAACGCCCTCTAACACACAACTGTCGTGAATCTACAGAAGGCAACAGGTCCAGGAAGGCCCAGGGTGAGGTGTGCACTGAAGCCACACTGATGCCCGCAGGTGGTGTCATGAGCAGCCTGGCTCAAGGAGGTCCCAGGTCTCCCTGCAACTGCAAAGCCAGCAGCTCCAGTTTGATAGGGGGCAGCGGTGCCGGGTGGGAGGGCACTGCGCTGCTCCACCACAGCAGCTGCATCAAAGTGGGCTGCATGCAGTTTCTGTTCAGCATCACAGAGTTTGCCAGCAACCAGCCCAAAAAGGAGTCATCCACAACCACTCTCCAAGGAGAGGCCGATGTGGTTGACGCGCAGACAAACAAACTCCATCAAATACCAGCGCTACAGTCCAAGCCTGTGTCATAACCCCTCATCTCCCACTTCAAACCAATGGACAGTAAACCGAGCTGAACTAGAGGGAACAGAACTTTGATGAAGTCGGTACCAAGGTTTTTTGGAGGACAGTGTTTGCACATTTCTACCATTTTTTATGCAAAGCTTTTGACAGAGAAAGTTGACGCCACACCCTGTATACATTTGTGCTCGTACAAGGAGTTTTTATGTACTCATTTGAACAGTGTATTTACTCAAAGTATTTTATTTTGTTATAAGAATGTATTTGTTCCTTTTTCTGCAGTTTTTGCACCTTAGGCAACTATATGCAGAAATGCACACATGCAAATACCTTTGTAGGATTTACTAGCAGAATCATTGATCGTTCCAGTTTTCTTCCGAACCTGTTCGTTTCTCTGTACTTTTAGAACCTCTGAAACCTTAGTTGTGAAGTTTATTTGTGTATAAAGCTAGTTGTCCGACTCTTTAAAAAGAAATTGTCTTTTGGTTACAAACAAGAGACTGAAGTTCTATTGTCAGCAAGGTTACTTCTGACACGTGTCATTACGTTGTAAATATATAAAGATTTTTAAAGTGTATTTTTATTGTGTTTGTGTATGCAAAGAAGTAAAAGAATTATCAAGTTTAAAGGTTTCTATATGTTCCAAAAACAAGTAATGCACTTAATATCCATCAAAAGGGTCAAATCCTCTCTTACCCAGTTCAAAAAATGTAACCAAGACTTGTGATCTTAATAACACTAAAAATTCAGACTGAGTTGGATGAATATTTCATGTACCTGTGCCTTCCACAAAAAATACAAACGTGCATAAATATATTTGGACCACTTGTGGTTGCATCAGGATGTGAGACCTTTATCCAGCAACAATGTTTCTGAAAGAATCACCTACCCTGCTTTAAAGTTTCTTTAAACACCACAAAGGATGGCGTTGGTCTCATGTTTGGTGTCGATTATATCATTCACTCCCTGAGCTGTTTTTGCTATTGGGGAGAATTAATGTGTGGATTTGGCAACCTTGATTTTGAGTGTCTTCGCACCCACAAGCAGTTTAAAGCTTTTGACACCTGCAACATACATTTTCTATTTTTATGCTGATCCAGACTGACAAAAAACGACTGAAAATCACTTGTTTTAGTTTGAGCCCTACTGGCCGGTCAATCCGGTTTAAAGGCGTCGATGCTCGTTGCATCGCTTTGGATTGAAGAGAAACGAAACGAAAGAGGAAGTGAATTAGTTAAAGTAAAAAGAAAGTTGTTCACACTGGTTTGCGCGACCCTGGGGACGATATTAGACATTATGGTTTATGGTTTTGTCTCTCTTATCCTCTTGCTTTTTATCTTGGGTATTTATACACGTTTTGTTTGTGTGTAGCGTCGCGAGTTCACTGTCACATCGTGTATTAGAGATAAAAGTTACTCGTGTTGTTGTGCAGCTGTGTTTAAAACCAACAGTAATAACCAGAAATAATTACAATAATATTATTTCGCATAATATTTGCGTTATGCACTTTCTTTCACCAGGTGTAAGTGGATCTCAGTCTTTCTATGATATCCAATCGCTTCCTTGTCAGTTTGTGGATGAGAAGGTTTATCTGAATGAACAGAACCACACAGAGACCAAGTACATCCACAGAGAGGCCTCGGTTCAGTTTGGCCATGTTGGTGATGGTCCATTATCCCCTACTATTACCTTCCTTGTTACAGGTCAGTGTCATTCCTGTACATTATAATTCATTTGTTCTTGAGTTATTTAGATCTATAACTGCGTGTTATTGTGTCTCATGCAGCCTCTAAAGTGGACATGAGGCGTTACCTGGAGGTGGGTGAGGACAAGTTAAACTGTGAGATTCGCAGATACAGCACTGGGGGGATTGTAAAGCGATGGCCCTCTGTGGACGCCCAAGATTATGATGTCTGGTTCACTTGTACCTTAAGGCACACCGATGGTGCCTTCATCATCACCACCTTCCTCAGACACACACCTTCAGCTCCTGCCCAGAAACAGGTGGTCGATTATTTGCAGTGGCTACAAGTTAATGACAAGGATCTTCTAACAACATCAGGTAACAATTGTTATTGAATACAGAACATACAGGTCTTTAGTTCCTTCTTGAAAAGTCCATCCTGGTCCAGGATCTTGTTTAGTGCTGGTTTAGTGCTGGTTTGGTGCTGATCTAGCTGGTGAAGTAGCATAGCTACAATGTTCACCACCAAATAAATGGCATGGAAGTTTTTTTTGAAGATCTGACTTAGGTAAGCTAGTTAAGAACTTCTATGTCAGGGGTTAATATCCAATACTCAACATATACTGGTTACCAGTTTGGCTTTGGATATTTTCAACATGGTCATTTCAGCATATATGTGTTCACCAGCTGCGATGGTTGTCCTGACACGGACACCCTCTGTGGAAGTGGGATTTTTGAAGGAACCCACCCTGCACTGTCAGTTTGCTGTGGACCACCAGAAGGCCAACGTAACAGTGGAGTGGAGACATCAACAACACGGGCAACGCATAAAGCTGTTTAGCTACTCCAGACAAACAGGGAAATCAACGGGTACCGGGGTCTCTGTTAAAACCATCGGTGCTGGAAATGCCTCCTTTAAACTTTCACCCACCAGAAAAAGCTCAGAGGGCACCTACATCTGCTCTGTTCTCGTCCCTCCTCTTTATGGCACCTTTGATATTCCTGTTAGCCTAACCGGTGAGATGTTAAAATGTTAAAAGCATGAGAATCGATGAACACAACATCGAAAATGTTTATTGTTGCTTATTTCTCTGTAAAATCCACAGAACAGCCCAGAGTGCATTTGAATGTGGACTCGATTTTGTCTATAACTCTTGGCGAGGATCGAAAAGTTGTGTGTGACGCAAGGAGATATTACCCACTTGATGTAAACATCTATTGGTATCGAGAACCAGTAGGTGGCCTCCGACAGGAGCTTCAAACCATAATGTACTCAAGTCATCAGGTTAACCCAGATTCGACATATTCTCTCTCAGCTTTCTTTCTTCTGCAACCCAGCCTGGAGGACTCGGGGTACAAATACACATGCAAAGTATCCCATAAATCCCTGCGCACCCCTGTTCACAAGAGCTTTATTCTCTTGGTCACAGGTAAATCAGATGCTATCAAACATACATCCTCACAAAGCTCTTTCTAACCTTTATAATCTATACATATATTTTAGTAATGACCACTAGATGGAGCGCGTGAACAGTTCATGAGTTTTTAACACCTCCATGCTTTCCATCGCTGCAGAACGTGACTCCACTATGTGGTATATCACAGTTATTGGATTTATCATTGTCATGCTGGGAATTATTTTTTGGCTTCTGCCTCAGTACTTTGTTGGTAAGTCACATCTGTATGTTTTGTTGTTCAGAAATTATTGTTCACATTTTTGGTGCATTATTTTCCTTGTTTATCCTTTACAGTCAATAATATTCATTACAGTTGATATAAACAGAAATTATGTTTATCTCATTGTTCTTCTTACCTGCGTAAATCCTAATGCAAATATTTTATCTCTTTCTTTAAGCACGAAAAGTTGCTAATAAGGTAAGGAATGTTTTCCATGTTGTCCTTTTGCAAATTATCAGGGCCCCCAACTGTATATAAATAAATGCCCAACTGTATATAAATTGAGATTATTGTACTATTTGTTGTGTAAACATGGAGTTTAATAAGTGCATGTGTACCAGTAGGTGTAAGTACTGGCACATGTGGAAGTGTGACGTAAGCGTGTTTATTTCCTGTATGTACATTCGCACACACTGTATGTTTGGACTTTGTCTCTTGTGTGCAGAGGTTCTGAGAGAACATGCCTGTGGATTTCAAGTACATCTGTTGTGTTCCGGGATCAGATGCTCTTCATGGGAACGGGAAGCGTCTTGTGAAGTGTAAATCCAGATTATGTTGTTTACAGTGGCTGTTAAGGCCATCATTGTTTTTTTTTTTTGGACACCGGAAGAAGAATTTACTTGGGTTGTACTTTGGTTGCAAAAAGGTTGTACTTTACTAAGGTTGTATTTTCTGTGGTATTTTTAAAATATAAATAATAATGTACATACAGAGGCTTGGTAACTGTTTTGCAAAATACACTGCTACACTATTGCCAAAGCAATTTTGAGATAAGTGAATTATTTATGTTTGGTTGGTTTTTAAACAGCTGACATGAACTTACATGCAAATTTATGCCTGAATGAATTAACATGTTAATTTATGCAACTTTAAAAGTTAATGTAATACAACAACTAAATCTGCCTCTAACGTTTGAGAACACTTGAACTTTTTTACTTTCTTGAAACTTTAATTTGTATTGCAATTCTAGAATTTGTTACAGGTTTGTTGAGAAATAAAGATTGTGTGGTGAATGTTGTGTGTTCTGCGTATGACACATGCTGGGCGTGATGTTTGCGAGGTGGTCGTTGTTTTGGGCTCATGGTGAAAGGCAACACCAGTGAGGCTTTGAGGCCTGTCAGGTTTTGAAGTATTCTTAGCTAAATACTTGTGTCTGGTGCACACATATCTGCTGCGAGGCCTCTCACTGACTCCAGTTAGCTACACTATAAACACTTCACTCAGGAATGACAGCTGTTCCCAAATGGCACTGATACGTTCCCCTCCTCCCAAAGTCCCCCTCTCACCTTCTCATTCTGGCTCATCCCAGCTACCCACTGCAAAAATCGCAAATGAGATTTAATGCCTCAGTTTCTTTTGGACAGCAATTCCATTCGGCACAAATAGAAACTGTTACTTTTAATGCCTAGATGCTTAGATGTTTTTCTTGAGAAACAGACGATGGTAATTCAGAAGTAGAGTTATTATAAATTGCATTTTATTCTAGTTTTATTAAAATGTTAAAGGAGCTTTTATGCTTTAAATGTATGTAAAATTTTAGTTTTTATGTTCTGAAATTCCAGTTCAGCTAATTTCTTATGCTTATCGCTTTGTTCTTTTTTGTTCATTTTTAATGATACTGTTTAGGTTTGATTTATTTCAATTTAAGGTTTAGTTTTGTTAATAACGCTGCAGAAGAGGTCTCAACACTGTCTCAAACTGTTCTTCAACTTTAATCAGGCAATAAACATTGGTTGTGTGATTTCAGTATGAACTTGCAAATTCATCAGGTAACTATTATAAAATATAATAATCTGAGTTTAGTTGCATTAGTCACAAGCGGCTGTGTTGTATGTATTAGCAAAACTAGCCTTGGTTTTGTTGAAGTTTAGCTCTGCTGTGATGCTGGGGGGGGTGCTCAGTGGAAACTAGCATGCCTGGTGGGTCAACAGCCAGTGGAAGGTCAGCACTCAGCCAAGCTTTGCAGCTCTGCGGAAACAGCTGTCCAGAGACCACGTGAAGCTAATGCCTTGAGAAACAGGGAGTCTCTATTACACCAAATGTACTGATGAGAGGCTGCCTGGTCTGTTATTAGCTCTTCATTTTCCACTCGACCCATTGACATTTTGACCAACATGCCGCAATAGCTTGTTTTATTTTGGCTAATGTGTTGTGGAAGTAGTAAAATTGAGGGTCTTAGTACAAATTCAGGACCTGTTAATGAGCCAAGCTGAATGATTTCAGGTGGATTAATCCTCTCCTTGCCCAGACTTCCATGGGTCACAAAAGCGACCGTGTGGGTCTGGCTTCACCACAGATGGGGTCTAAAAACAAACAGGTCTGGTTGCTTCAGGTGTTGAGGAGACCGTGTAATAAGATTCAAAGAGAACTTGAAAGCTTGTTTTGATTCCAAAGCCCTGAAATGTAGAACCAGGTGTCAGGAGATACACCTGTAAGTCCATCAGACTTACTGGTGGTCAATGCTCTGAGGAAATCCATTAAGGCTAAATTGATTGTTCATAATTGATGGGTAAATATTTCTCTAAGGGACTTTTAGGCATCACCACAAAGGAAGCATATTTGACTTTTAAGCTGTGGAATCAATAAAGCTGCTTTTAAGGAAATAGGCCACATTATATTACCGCTAGTCTCCCGTCTCAGACGGAGGGGCGAACGATGCTTCATTTTGCCTTATTTCAGCTATAAGGAGTTAAGATGTGGTTAAGCGTTCGTCTGCACAGCAGATTTGTTCTCCTGACCGTCCCAGATGGTCTAGTGCTTTACTCAGAGCATTCACTCAGCAGACATACGTGTGTCACAAACAAGGCGCCCATAAAATTCCAACTTTCCACTGAATGCTTCAGCAGAAGGTTTTGCCTTTCATCTAATCCCTCATCCGTTAGGAATCATCACTGTTTTGGAATCTTTTATCCCATTTTAATGTTTTTTTTCTATATGTCTGCTCCTCCCTTTTATCCTACATCTACGTGTGTGTTTGTGCACGTGTGTGTGGGTTTGCGCACGTGTGTGTGTGATTTATTTTCCTCCAGTGTCTTGACCCCTCGTCCCGTGTGGCCAGTGGCGTCTGCCTCTGATGGTGTGAAGATGCGAACGAGACACTTTAAGACCTCTGGTGACATCACCGCCCTCAGTGACAGACCTCACATTTAATCAGTAGAATGACAGAATAGCATGGAGAGATTTCTGTGCTTGCATTTGCCTCCTTAACCTGCATTAATCTGTCTGTGGTTTCTCGTCTCACTCCCCCACTGTCTTTCCATTCTCTTGTCTTTATGTGCATCCCAATGCTTGAATGTCTTTCTCTGGCCAGCGCTACTGCGACTGGCTGATGGACACCATGACTCGGGTTATTTTTGAAGTGTGAGATGGTTGATACATGATATATCTTCGTACAGAACCCGATGACACCTATGACATCATTGATATGTGGGTAGTAAAGATCTTGATGGCCTTGGCCGGGTTACAGTTATGAAATCTCAAATTTGGTTTAACCAAATTTACCCCTCGCCACATCTGATTCAACGTTCCTTAAAATTAACATAAGAAGTTTATCATTACAGAGGCTAAGCTTAAGGTGGCGCACAGCGCTGGCATGGCAATTAAAAGTTGGTGTTATAAATTACCAGGATATAAACAAGTTTACGAGTGTGTAATTTAGTGTGTTCTCATGATGAGTACACATTTTAGCATCTGGAATATGATTTATACCTATCTGATATCTGTGAGACATACTGAGATCACAGAAAATCCACGTACACAGCCGTGACTATGAATAGGACGCATGTGGAATCAATGTTTTTAACATAAATTAGAAGAGAGCATCGCTATTTATATACAAATGCAGATGGCTTTGCAAGAGCGTCTCTGTAAAGTTTTCATTAAATAACAAAAACATGAAAAACTTTTGATTTTGACATTTTGAAAGTTCTATGAATGGATAGATGTTGTATAAACGTTTTTGCTTGTTTATACGATTATTATTCAAACATTTTTAAAATCTGTAACGTTAAGGTAAGAATAACATTTCTGAAATGTGATACATAACTTTTTTGGTAACTTTTAGAGAACGTTACCCAACAGTCTAAGAACATTCCCTGCAACACACACGTCCATGTGAAAGGAATGAGGGCTATGACATTTAAAGTGCTCAGGTAGACTGGTCTGAAAACTGGTGATAATAGTTCACTGTATCTTGGCAACTAGTGTTTATCAGTTTACATCATACAACATGTATGTAGAATCACATTGTCTGGGGCTGTTTTCATAACAGCAGAGGTGATTGTTCTATGCAATTTGTTTGTGGAACAAACCTGTGGGTCGTGTTAAATGAATGCCAAAACAAACCCAACCAAAGCGCTTATCTGAAACAATACCACACCTTTGAAAGGTTTAAAGGGTGCACAAACAGATAAGAGAAACACTATTATTTGCAGCATTTTGATGCCTTGGTTAAAAATTTGTTGTCACACATGTTTGTGTACGTGCACATTGAATCATGATGTCATCACGCAGACATACTTGAATGCTTAGCAAATCATTCAACGCTTTAGACATTATATGATTAGGGTCCCCGGGGATTGCCAGGAAATGTTGCCAGGTTTTTCCTTCAGCCATTGGCTTTCCAGACGCTGATGAAGCTGTCAACTGAAAGTGAGCTTCAGCCACAAACTGAGTGATGAGTCTAACATCCACACGGTTAGCTTATATACTGCAGTTATATACTGTCATTTAAAGGGGGAATCTTCATCATGTGCTATTTCATAGAAATGTGAAGTGTGTATTAATTTAAACCAAACCCTCAAAGCTAATCTGATCTAAATCTCCCAGAAACCTTCTTTCCAAAGCTCTGAGGCAATGCAGTAAAATGAATTATAACAACCAGCTTTCTGCTGTTATGTTGACTCTTGTAATCTGATTCCAGTGATTTGGTTTGATTTGTGCAGAAGGGTCTGAAAAAATGAATTCCTTTTGGAAAGAAGACCAGCTGAGAGTGCAGAGGTCAGGACCAGACACCCTCCCCGCAGGGCTACACGAGAAGGGTCAGAGGGGCAGATTCCCAGCCATTAAAAACAGTGGAAATGGAAAAGCAGCGCTGACCACCGCCCTCCCCGGACCCCCTCACCCGCCCACCACCTTCTCGGACGCCCTCTGGACCTGATGTGGGAAATGATGTCATCCACACCCTTTTATCAGCTCTAATGGGGGCAGTCATTTTCTCTGTCTTTTTACCTTGTCCATCCTTTCAGTCTCTGTTTATCTTTTTCCCATTAGTCACTTTGTGTCTAAGCTTCTCTCCTCTCCACTGTCAACTCTATCAAGTGTGTTTGTGCAAGAGCAAGAGATGTCAATAGCTTTGGCGCCATTGGAGACACTCTGTCCATTTATTTAATAACTGAATGTATAAATCGGTATATAGTTGTTTATTAACTACTTGGAAGTTTGTCATGTGTGCTTTTTGATATTTAAATGCTAAAATTACAGCTTAAAATCCTATTAAACACATTTAAAGATTTACTATGTGACTTATTTTTTGCTACTATAATATTGAGAATTGTGAAAGAAATGCAAAATAGTTTCTTGACTATATATATTTATATACTTAAAAGCAAATGTATAAATATATATGACATAACTGTTTTTGAGAACTCCTGTATATCTGCTGTTGAACATTTGTTAGGAGACCAATTAAACTTTAAAAAATGTTATATAGAAACTATCCACAGTTAAAAAAACACTGGGGGCTCTGAAACAGATCCGATTGCTTCTTTTCTCTGCTTCATATATAAATTTCAGATGTTTCATTGTTTTTTTTACGCCCTCAGCATAATCTGTTTGCTGCAGCTCACTTTACTGAGCATCCTAATGAGTCCCAGGAGTCAGAGGTCACCCCTTGCTCACTACTGAGGGAATGCAGGGAGTGGACGTAAAAATGTATTGGCCAGAGTTCAACGTCTGAGATCTGTGAGTGAGGAAACTCTGATATCCATTCTGCTTGTTATCATTTACTTGAATTCTGCACAGAACACAGTTTATTCCTATAGGCTGAAGAAAGATATAATCTCTCAGGGCTTTATACTGATCTCAGATCAGGGAAACATGGGCTGAATTTATCTGTTCAGTCTAAGCTTGACTTCTGCCAGGACACTGTCTTGTCTCTGTTCAGTTTTAAAGTCAAATCTCTTGTGCTTCTGCAGTGAGAATTCTGAGCTTATCATCAGGGGTGACAGACGCCCAGCAGTCGCCCCATGCTTCCAGTAGATGCTCTGACTGCTTTGACCTCTCTTTCCC
The DNA here is from genome assembly GCA_036877545.1 of Yasuhikotakia modesta. NCBI lineage: Eukaryota > Metazoa > Chordata > Actinopteri > Cypriniformes > Botiidae > Yasuhikotakia > Yasuhikotakia modesta. Next base: position 20,140 of record JBAJNP010001628.1, read on the forward strand.
AGCACTGGCAATCCCTGCAGCACTACCCAGCTAACAATTTAAGTTGTAAGAATGTTTCCATTAAGCAACTTTTAAACTAAATTAAGTAAACATTTAAATTGATGTGGTTTGAAAGTTCTAGGCATGTTCAAAACGCCCAGTTTTTTAGATGTTGTATAAACGTTATTGTTTGGTTAAAAGTAAGTTACTTAAACTTATGTTCGTTCTGTAAATCTTTAAAAAACCTTTTGATATGTGATATATATAAAACGTTAAAAATACGTTCAACTAATGTTAGGGAATTAGGGTTCAACATTTTGTTATTGTATCTCCTTTCTATCTTCTTTCAGTTTCATCTGTATAAACGTATCACTTGTGTCTTATCTCATGATGTTTTTTACAAGGGTGTTGCTGCTAATGAGGCACAAAGTGCTAATTCTCACCAGAGGCAGATTCTGTTAGCGTAGCATGACCACACGCCCATATGCAGGTGCATCAGTGATTACATGTGTTTGGCTCTGATCCCTCTCGCAGGTGAGAACATGCACGTATGTCGCATCAAATTCTGTTATTGCACAAATCTGCAAAACGAGTGTTTCTTAAACTCAGTCACACACACAGACACCTAGTTGAGTAAGGCATTGCGAGGTAAAAGGGTTTCCAAGACAGTTTTAATGTGACCTTCATATAAGAAAAATGTCTTTTGGGATGTAAAAATGATCACAGTTTAAGAAACTACATATATCACATTATATCACATATAAGAAGCCATATTTAGCTGCACTATAGAACCAGTCTAAAATAACTTTTAATGTTTATAAACACATGTCAGTAGTGCTTCTTCTATATATTTTCTTTTTGCTCTTTCACAAACTCCTTACTCATTTACTTTTTCCACTCTGTACCGCTGTCATACAAGCCCACATCAACCACTAATAGAAAAAATATGTTTCTCTTCTCCCAAGCGTGAAACCAAAAATGGACATTGAAAGCCCAGCTTGTGAAGCTCTCATCGGGAACGCCAGCGCAAGGTCAGATAATCCCATTGTAATACTGTTCAAATCACTCCTGAGGAACATGTTACCTCAGCATGGTGTCATTATTACCAATAATGAGTCTCCAAATGTATTTTTATGTGTGTGTGTTCATGAAGGCTATGAGTGGCCTCACGTTCTACTGCTTAAAGGAAGAGGATGATGTCATACTTCTGGAGGCAGATGTGGGGCAGAAAAATCTGGGAGGGTTTAGCTGAGTTTCTCTACAGAAGAGCAGATTGCAGAAACAATAGATGGATATGACAGAAATGTGTTTTGGCATGACTTGCCTCTATGACATCACTGCTGCTTGCTTGCTAGAAAGTCTGTCACTGCTAAAGTATTAGCTTTGGCCTGAGGTACAGTTTGATAACTCCTGTTTTTCAGGAAATGGCCGTCCTAAGCATGTTGTCGCATTTGTTGCGTGTGTTTTGCATTTGTGTGTTGCTTTTTCTGAATAGTTATATGAACACAATTTAAAAATTCTTCTGTTTGGCATTTTTGTATAAGTCAGGGTCATTTTCATCAGTATGACTGTAGTTGAATTAAAAAGTGAGCATGAATTTTTTTGTTTTTTTGTGGTTATGTGGGGAATTTATTATCAGTCTGCATTCAAGCTCTCATGATGTGAACAAATGTGTTATTTTAATGTTTCCTGCTGTTGCAGCTTGTGTTCAGCTACAGTTCATATTTGTTTTGTAATCCAAATCAAATGACCCACTTTTCAGAATGCTTTAATGGAACACATTTCCCAATTGTTCTGTTTAAACGCCGAGCAAAGCCCAGCTTATGTGTGCCAGACCAGCTAACAGCACATGTAATTCTGAAGGATATTGTGGTTTTTAGACCATCATTAGGGTAAAATACTTGAACAAACCTCAATCTAAATCCAAATATGATATTGGGGCATCACACATTGCACTTGTTGTAGCAAATAATTTCTCTCATTCATTTCATGGATGAAATAAGTTGGGATAAGTTTCTTCAGCACAAGAGATTCCAGGAGACCGCTGGACCACTTTTCTACTGAGGATTAAGTTTGATGTTTATCATGGGGTTTAAGTAAACGTCACTGAATCAGGCAGTAATTGTGTTGTGGTGAGTGCTAATGTGGTACTGATGTGGTTATAATCTCATGGTCTTCTTCAACAGACACGCTCACCCAGAAGATATTCTTACTGCTCGGGGAGTTCTCATTCATAGCTCAACTGTATTAAGTTCTCAGTTAGGTGTAATCAGTGCAACAACTTCTTAGGAAAAATAAAAATCTTATATCGTAGCACCAGCCGATATCAATGGTCTCTGCCGTCAGCTGAGGCTCACGATTTTTTGAGGAACACAGCCCAGATCATTTGGTCTTGGAAGAATGTGATGAAAAGTTCATGTTGAAGTCTCTGGCTTTTGAACACAGACTTTGTAAAAACATCTGAACGCATGTGAGATTATGATGGTCTGTTTCTTAAAAGCATTCTAAAAACCAAGAGATTATAGCAAATGTCTCCGTTTGCTCTCCATCAGATTTCATTGCTGCCTACCTCGCGTACAGGGAATGTTCTCAGATCATTGGATAATTTTCTTCAGAAGAGCTCTTAAAGTTATCCAGAAAGTTCTTAAAGTAATGTTAGTAGAATGTTTTTCTAACATATATATCACATAATAAAATGTTGTTCTTAAGCAGTGAATGTAACGTTTTAAAAACATTACATAATTTTATACTTTATATTACATAATTGGACATGTTGAACAATCCTAAAACTGTCAAAATAGCATTTTAACATTTTTGCATTTTTTAAATTTCTGTGTATACTTAGGTATATATAAGTATTGCATGGTTTGATTAATAAAAGAGTTATTTGTATTTACTGCAGTGGAGCCCAGCATAGCTGTGAAGTTTGGCCCATCAGCCCATCTTAGCTGCAAAAGAGGAGCTGGGCTGTAATTATTCGGAGCCAGTCATCTCAGCAGGTCGGCTGGGGTTTGGAGAATGTGACCCCCTCCTCCACAACTCAGTTCCAAGGGAATCGCCTAAGCCGTTGCTCTGTGGATATCTGTATCCTCATGTCTCCACACCAGAGCTAGTGCAAAGAACAAGAAATGCTACTTAAGTCATATACAATAACTTCAGCAGAGTCTTGTTTACCTCGGGGAAGTGTAGATGTTTCTGAATGCCTTATGTGGGCATTAAATAAACCTTCTCCAGTTGAACATATACAATCATATACAATCACATCCCTGTTTAGTCTGCCACATGTTGTTTCTCCTCAACGCCTCAGTGGCAAAAATATATATAAAACAATAACTAAATCAGTTTATTGTTCTCTCAGAACTCAGCATCTCTCTTGGCACCATGATGACATTATCTGGCTGTTATTTTTTGGAACGTGTTTGGACCTCCAGGTTGCCATGGAAACTTGGATGTAAGGCCACTCAGACTTGTTTTCAGGAAAGCCGCAGCTGACACGTGCTACGCTAACTGGAGTTTTGTTTTTCAGAAGGATCAGTTTGTCAACACCTATCCTGCAGATGGAAGCCAGGCGGCCATAAATTCTTCGTTTATTCAAAGTGAGAACGAAACCTTGTCATTTAGTTTGACATTTTCCCAGTGTGATCGGAACCTGTTTCAGTTTGTATGTTATTGTGGCTGAATGGAGTTAAGAAACCGGTATGTGTTCTCACAGCTTACAGGGAACATTCTCAGAACGTTGGCTAAAGTTCTCTAAAAGTCATCAAAAGATGTTATTGCGGTAACATTAGTTATATATTTTTCTATTGTTTTGATATATATATCAAAATTTTGTTTTAAGTATTTAGTGGAACATTTTAAATGCATTTCATTTAAAAATGAATGTTAAAATGTTAAAACAATGTCTAAAAAACCTTTTTGATCCTCATAAAAGTTTCAAAATAATGTTTTTATTGTTTTTGTTACTTGTGCAAATGTTACAGAAACATTTTTGCATCCTAAAGTTCTTAGCTGGGCTGAAGCCTTACTGGTTCAAACTGTGCATGTTAACAAAGTGTGGTAACAAAAAACTCCTGATTTGCGGTTAACTCAGCTGCCCTCATTTTAATTTACTGCATGTTTCCCAGCATGCCTCATTCTCCCCAATTAGAAAATTTTGTTTTTTTTGAAATTTCAAAACCAACAAACAGTTTATAGTTGATAAGACATGCTGGGCCAAAAAAGTCTCTTGTGTTTAATAACAACTGTGGATGAAATCCTACCTACTTCATTTCCAAAACAGCACCAAACCTGTTTTTAGTAATAATCAGACCGTATTGTTTGTCTTAACAGTTGTATGTCTACTAATTTGTCACAGTGACTATACATGAGTGTGTTTGAATCAGACACTGTTTTATATGGCAGTTAGGTGATTCATATCAAGATTATATGTCAGCTGTTGTTGCCTAATACCCAGAATTCCCTGGGGCTCAGCAGCTCCCTGGTAAAAAACGTTAGAGTTGTGTCATGGGTTTTATTGGCCATATCCTTTTGTGCTGCAATACCTGCGCAGGTTATCTGTATAACTGATCTCCTGTCAGATAAGAGGCCCTGCGGGAACATGTGAGGTCTTGCGCTGGTCCATCTCAGAGCTACTGATCCAAAAAGCGTGTCTGATGCACCAGAAACACCACCATCCATCTGAGGATCAGATAAGGGCACATGTGAAGGAAAAGAGATACAGGCTGTGTTAGATACAATAACAAACTTCATTGGATAAGTGCAGTATTCAGCTACGCCTGCTTGTGCCTGTTGCTGATCTGAGAGACATTTACAACCCGTGCTTGATGCAAAAGCATGACATCATCGCAAGATGGAAATGGTATTTGGAGGGTGGAATGAAAAA
>JBAJNP010001628.1:30000-58129 GCA_036877545.1 Yasuhikotakia modesta
AGCTCCTGTGGAGTCTCTCAAACTTTGCTTAAAGATGACAGGTGCCTGGCTGGGAAATCACACCTGCCACATGTTCACATTCCGCCACGTAAAGCCCCTGAGCCTGGAGAATCCTCGGCTCTTCATTACTGCAGATGTGGATGAATTGTTGCGGGGTCAGTGGGTTATCTTTGATTCTGCTGTGCCTCAACATAATGCTGCATTGTAAATGTCAGACTCTGTGACTCCTGCTGGAGGACGTACGTACGTACGTGTGTGTGTGGAGATTAGATTTGCACAGCTGTTATCTGTGGAAACCTTTAAGGCACACTCAAAATCTCATTGAATGCATGCATACTTCTGAGACAGAAGGGTGCTAATGTAACTTAAGCTACGACTTTTGAAAGTCGAAATTATGAAAGTTTAAGCAGCTGGTTAAACATCAACTTTTAAACTTGGTTAAAAGCTGTTAAGATTGAAAGTTTGATGTTTTACATTGATGTTTGATGTTTTACATTGTACTGTACCTTTAAATATATACTGTACATGCACTAATTTATTACTTTATATATACACTATCAGTATTTTTCATTTACTTACCATCACACTTTAAACATATGAAGCACAATGTATTTTGATCATATGTGCACAGTTTTAAATTCCATTTTGATGTTGTTAGAACGTTTCCCTAACGTAAAAAATGATAAAACTGTTACTTTAAAAATCCTAGGAATGTTTAAAGAGTATTTTTGAAAGACATTGAATGCTTAAAACATTTCCTATTAGCTGGATTTGGATAGTCTTCCAGGTAAACAGGCACAGCCTCAACAGGATTAAAGGCTGAGCATTTGTTTGCAAAGATTCACTTAAGCGTCTGCATGTGTTGGGTTCAGCTGTACTTCCAGGCTTTTGTGTATGAGACTAAAGCAGATAATAAACTCGCCCGTATAGTTTTACGCCCGGCCTTGTGTATCAGCTTGGATGTGTTATTTAGCCTGTGTGTGTGTGTGAGTGTGTGTGAGTTATGTTTAACACTTCTAGCCTGGCGCTGGCCTGACTCCAAAGCTCCCACAATGGAACAGATCGTTTAATCTTCTCCTATCGCCCAGCCTGGATCTCCGTGTCCAGCACAGATTCCTGGCAGAGCAAAAGTAGAGGAACAAAAACCTTTGCACAGCTATTAATACAGTGGAGTGCTGAAGAGAGAGTGAAAAATAGAGTGATGTTGAGAGCAAAAGAGTGTGTGAGAGGGAGGGCGGGGAGAGAGAGATTGTGGATGGGGGAGTTAGGGAAAGGCATCCAGCCGCTCCCATGATGCCCCTGGCTCTCTTAATTACTTCCAGAAAATGCCATGTATTTTCATCTCCGTGGTTACAGGTTAATAATTCTCTGTTAAGGGGATGACCTCACTGGCCCTCATTGTCCCGCCTTTGTGGGAATGCGTGTGCACCAGTACAGAGACTGGGAGAGGTTAGACGATGAATTCCTGCCCTATCTACTATGCCTGGAGTCGTATTACTGTTTGTGTTTACCCATGTGTTTGTTACTGGCGCAGGGTACAAGTCTGTTGATATCTCGGCTGGTGGTGAGAAAGACTAAACCAAGGCTAAGCTTCTAAATATTGGGTGTAAACTGCTGTGCAGCCCTGGAACGGACAACCCTGTGACCCCTGTGGTCTTCTGGCCTGGGGTGGTATGTCTGTCCAGCGCTCAGGTCGGTGTGTTCTTCATGTGCAGGTGGGGCTGTGGATACAGCGTGTCCCTTTGGGCTACAAGTCATAATTCAGGTCGTAGCAAATCTTTCTGAAGATGGCTGCACTGTCACGTAGCTTTACTTTCTCTGGATTCTAGGAACTGATGAATTAATTCATCAGAACAAATGCATTTGGCTTTGTACATAGTATGTATACACACAGTCAAAATGCTATACACACAAACACACACATATACACATATATACATTAGATGTATGTATACCTATACATACCTACCTATATATACTAAACCTACTCATAAAGTCTATAGCTAGAAAGCATTGTATGTCATTTGTATAAAAGCTACAAATATGTGTAACTGTAAATGCATATGTAGAGTAGATCTGAATGCATTGCATGCATGCATGCATTTTGACTTTATATGCAGTATTTATCTGTAAATGTGTGTGTGTGTGTTTCAGTTATTAAAATAAAGCACAGGCAGCTTCCTGAGAGATCCTGAGGAGTATTTGTAGTCACCCACAGCTGTGTGTTCAAAAGGCTCCCACTGTGTCTCTGTACACAGATTTTCCATCCATTCTGTCTTGTGCTGAGACAAATCTCATTGCTTTGGGAAACAGGTGTTTAGGCCGCATTCTCCATGCACACAGGAAATTACAGAGCAAATATTCTCCCAGACCCTTGTTTTAAAAGCCTCTTATCTCTGTAGAGTTTCCAGTATTAGTAACAACAGGAAAACTAGCCTTAAATTACTGCTGCTGGAATTGTGGGACAAACATTTTACTTCAGTCCCAGGTTAATTCATACGCTTATGGTGGTAGTGCCTTCCCAAAAATCTCACGGCCTGTTCTGTTTTCCCTGACCACGATCCTCCAGCTACACAACTGACCGCAGCTATTTGTAAATCTGCAAATATAAATAGCGCTATCAGCGTGTTTTATTAATACCAGCAAGGGCCTTTAAAAGCGGCCTATCTGTGGGATTGGAGTGACAGAGGCTGGAATTAGTCCACCAAACCCTCTAAAGTTCTCCTACAAACATCCCCGCTATTGTTGTTTATGTTCCATTCCGTTCCCCAGCCACCACAACGTTCCAAGAATCTCGGGTGTCATCGAGTGGCAAGAATTTCCCCTCAGATATGTTTGAAATCAGCCACACATACGTAGCTCTTCATCAAAAACGACATTCATCTCTATCAGTGTTTCACAAATCTGCTGTGTTTTCACTTGCACTAACAAAGCAGAATTCACTTTCTTTTGTGCTCTTATTTCACTCCAGATTATATACAATAGAACCTTGTGATTATCCCAGAGCAATTTTTTTTGCACCCCAGCATTGCTCAGGCAGGCCGCCAGACGTTGGAGACATTCTTATTTTGCTGTGGAGGGCAAACATGGGACATTTAGACTCACATAAAAGACTTTCTGTGAGAGGACTTCATTGTGTCATTCAGTACAGCTCTGTGCATTCAGTACATTGTCTCGTTCACAATAGGCTGTATATGGTAACCACATTTAATGGTATTTGGTTTATTTAGGTCTATTGTTGATGCAGGACAAAACAAATGAATTGAACTGAAGGGCTTTTTCTTGTCTTCTCACCTGCAACACTGTTTTTTAAAGTGTCTCTTAAGAGTTTCCTCTAGTGTCTATTTTGTCTGGTCTGTGAGACAACACAGCTCTCCACAGGAGTTGCATTGTTTTCTGGGTCCTCAGTTATGGAGGGACCATACATACAGGAGACGGATGAGCTTTTCTGTAGACAAAGGGATGCACTCTGACTCACAGAATGTTCTCAGAATGTTGGCTAAACGTTCTCTCAAGGTATCAAGACATTTTTGCAGTGAAGTTAGTAGCACTTGTTTAGTGTTATGTCGTATATCAAAAACGTTATTCTAAAGTTGATAGTGGAATGTTTTAGAAACATTACAGAATTTTAAAAATGCTTGAATAACTTTCTTATAGCGGTAATTATAGCATTTTGTTCTTAGAACTTTCAAAACAACATACATTTTTTTATGTATTTTTTTGTTACTTAATGGAAACTTTAGAAAAATGTTCTTACAACCTATAATTGTTAGCTAGGTTTTTCTCTCTTGTGTGCCTGGAGAACTCAGGCTAAAAGGCTTTTAATTTACCCCTGATTCCTTTTACTTGTTTTATTGCTTTTTTTAATGCGATGACGCATTCTGTAGGATTGAGAATTAGTTTTTCCTGGTAGAAAAGTGCTGTGTGTGTGTGTATATGTGTGTACGTATGTATGTGTGGGTGTGTGTGTGTGTGTGTGCGTATGTGTTCGTGCCTGCATGTGTGTGTGTGTGTGTGTGCACGTGTATGAGCAGTTCTGTGAACATGAGGGATGGGTGTGGTTGAGTTCCCACTACACCTCCTAATTTAGCCCAGGGGGGCAAGCAGTAGGTGACCTTTTCCAAAACATTCCCCTGAACCAAGGTATTTCAGATACAAGCCTTAGAATGATGGCTGCAGGCTTTGAAGTGGTTTTCACAAGTTCTGTGCACAAGAAACTAACCCAGAAAACTAGAAAGGGACTTGGAGGTTCTGTGTCTGTGAGCGCACATTTTGGCAGGGCCACGTGTCTGCAGATATCCCCTAAAGGACTGACACATGACACAGTACAGCCTTTGAAGGCCTGTCGTTTTAACATTGGACTGAGCTGAGAACCTGTGTGTTCAGCCAACAAAACAAAGTTGGATGTATTTTCTGGCTTGGATGAATTTTGTTTCCATATCTTCTGTTCTCTGTAGGGTAGGCAGATGTTCACGGCTAACTTCTCCCTATACGCACACGCCCCTTTAAGATTCTTTTGATGTGATGTCACCTGCTGTTTTTTGCATGGATCCCTAACTCCTAATCTCAGGAAGTTATTTCCCTTGTAAAATGCACACCACATTACATAAAGTTTAGCATGCTATTAATTGCATGCCTGGTTTTTAATGCTACGGTATTTGCACTTATAAACGTGCATGTGCATGTATACATACCCTCAGCATAAATGCAACCACTTCCTTATAGCCTGTACATAAAAACAGCATGGTTTTGTTAAGGGACTGCAGTGGTGTGTATGTGTGTGTGCATATTAGCATGTGTTTGCATGTACCAGTGAGAGTCAGGCCGCTTCACAAAGCAGCTTTTTAAAGGCCATAGATAGGCTACCAAGTAAATGATGACAGCGCATGAGATACATGTTGAGTCATTCTTTTGGTGGTTTTTCAGAACCTTAGTCAAACAACGTGTGAGGAGACTGTCAGCTTTGTAGTGGTTCAATTCCAAACATCTGTGTCTATATAACTATAAGCCTTCAAGTCTAAGCAGTTCATGTGTCAAAATTAGCCAAAATTAACACTCGCCAAAAGCTAATAGCAAGAAAACATTAGCTTTATCAGGGTTAGCAATTTTAACTACATTGAAACACCTCAGTGATACATGATTTATACATGTAATAATTTGAAACTTATTGAGGTTCAAATTAAATACATGCAAACCATCTACTAAATAAAACATATGTCTTCATATATACCTTAAAATTTCTTCATAAAATATTAATATCATCATGGACTGTTTTTGCAAGGTTGTCCCCCAGCAACAGTGAATGTTTTTAGAATGTTCCCTAACGTTCTCTAAAACCATTAGTGCTAAATATGGTTAATGAGGTAGCACATCATACATCAAAACTGTTCTCAAGTAGTTAGTGGAACATTCTAAAAACATGTTAACCTAAACAAGCAACAACATTACAAGAACATTTTAATGTTATTGTTACTTAATGGAAATGTTTCCACAACCTAAAATGGTGAGGTGGGTCACATTATGCGTTCTTGTATTTGGGTCACGCAGAAGAGTGCATTCGAGTGGCTGTGATAGATTAAAATAGACCAGCAAAGCAGTCATATCTTATATTAATGACTCACAGCAGCTCTGATCCAGACCTGAAAGTCCTTTCAAAGGAAACTGGCAGCGTTACTTTGTCTTAACTACAGTGTTTCTGATATTAAATCCATCAGTCAGATCATATCACTATACTTAGATTAGATTACATCACACGTCCCTCCTGAAGAATTTATTAATGGCACTGTGAAATGTCAGAGTCTTTCATCTCTCTTATTAGAGTTTATTGGATAATCACATTAGTTGTCTTGTGCTTTTTATTCTGTTTGAATGCCTATTCAGAACAGAATCCAATTAAGCTTCATAATGTAGAGATACGACTTGGTCTTTTGAAAAGGATACCACTATTTTTAATGACATCACAGCCCTGTTTGTCATGTCATACAGGGCTAATTTACATTTAAAGGTATAGTTCACCCAGTAATGTCTTTTATATCATCTTTATCAGTATGTCAAATAAATATTTTAGTGAAGAGTATATAGAGAGTATAATGTTCTATTCTATAAGGTATAATATTCTATAATATTTCTATACCTGACATGAAATGTGAAGCTATTACAAAGCTGTTGTTGTCTGTTGTGGTCAGTTGACTAGTTAACCTATGACTGAATTTAGGTGGCTTGGAATAATTGAATAATTGATGAATAATTGCTTCAAAAGAAGCTTTTTTTAAAGAGATGTTTTAAAATCATTTTAAATTCTTGTCAGTCAGCTGCCAAACAAACCTTTGAGAAACCTTTGAGGCACTAAAGCAGGTGATGGGAGATAAGAAGCTGTTTATGAAAATGAGTGAATATTCATGTAAAACCATTCATTTGAGTGTGATAGACAAAGTATATGCTGTTTCTCTGTTTACCAGAGCGTTGAGAGAGACGAGCCCATTGAAGTGGATCCAGCACCGGTTACACAGAGGATGGAGAATGGACATTTGCCTTCAGCAGGTATTACTCATATTCTGTAGAATTATTTTTTATGCTTATTATATATTTACCCTGTTAAACTACTTCTGTCCTATCAGAAAACTCCACTGTGCCGTTAAGAGGAAACTCTCCACCCAATGGTGTGTCACAACAGCACAAAACCCCGGGATCTATGGCGATGCCACACCTACCCATCACGGCAACCACCAAAGTAGCTGACTCTGCAGTTTTGAAGAGTCCTGAGTCACCTGGTAGCCCGATGCAAACGATGCCCAGCATAACGGACTCGGTACCAAATAGTCTGACGCACACCAGAGACAACCAGCCACAGCTTGAGTCACCTGTTCATGCAGGTATGAGACATGAGGCCACTAATAAGGCGTCACCCAGCTTTAGGTTGTAACCATTTCCATTCAGCAACAAAAACGTTTAAGAATGTTAATTTGAACATTCTAGGAACATTCAAATTGTCTACTGTTAACATCACTGCTTGGTTATCAAAACTTCCTTTAAACTTGTTTTTTATATCAGCAATGTTCCACTAACAATTTAAGAATGCATTTCTAATTACTTATAAGAATATTTTTAAAAGAATAAAAGAATATTTTTAGATAACTTTGACTAAATCTTTAGAGAACATTAGCCAATGTTTAAGACTGTTCCTTGCACAAATCAAACTATCTTTAATCTGTTATTTGGTCTTGGGGTTACAGTGTCATCTGTGAAAACATGGGCTCCAACTCCTACAAGAACAATGAGTTCTCCCAGACTTACTGGTGAGACCTGTTCTCATACTCTCGTCTTCTGATACTTGTGTACTACAAATACAATTCTGTCATGTTTCATCATTTTTGCTTTACTCCGTATTTTGTTGTGTTTTATTTAAAGAAAAAGCATTTTCTGCACCGGCCAAGTCAGTGACTTATTCTGGTCTTTACCCTCACAATTCTGAAAGGTGGGTCCACCTTCTAACATTTTGCCACTGAGCTGTAAATAAAAATACAAAAACTGCTGTTGTGGGCCATCATCACGCATCACAGGAAATGTTCCTCTGTTGTCTTTTCCCTTTGGATCAGGAATGTGGATGCATCAGGAGATTTATCTTTGGATAAAGGCGTTGAACGCAGACGAGAGCTTGTTAGATCCCAGACTTTACCTCGAAACATTGGAGCTCAGGCCCGCAGGTCTATTTTTGAGAGGCTGGATTCTGAGAACAACAACAAGTAATGGAATCTTCTGATCTACATACACTGGATCCAATTTAAACCTGGATTTAGAAAGTGTTTGAATAAACATTGGATGAAAAGAATGGAAATTATGATGAAAATTTATTTTAAAATTCGTTTAAGATTCTGCACTGCATTTTAGATAACAAATTGTGTTAGCAAATATTTAATTATATTAAATATAACTTGTAATAAAATCTGGTAGTTTTAATAAATACCTTCAGAACTGAAGCATTCAAGTAAACTTTTGGACCCCACTGTGTCTTCCGATCTAATCTTGCATTATCCATTGAAACGTGACATTTCTCATTCGCTTCACTCTGTGTAAGTGCTTCCTGTTTTGATCTGTCCCATCTCAGCCGACCCAAGCCCGTGGATTCCAAACCGAAGCTAAAACGCTCTCAGAGTTTTGGTGTGTCTAGCGCCAGCAGCATCAAGCAGATTCTTCTGGAATGGTGCAGATCTAAGACCATCGGGTACCAGGTAAGAAATTCCAAGGGTGTCATTTTGTCACAGAGCAGCTAAGATCTGGAGAAAAGAGAAGAACATAATCCAGACCGTTCCACACCCACACCAGTCTATGCAAAGCAAACAGACCCAGTTAGCTTATTAAGAAAACTCCACATGCATTCCAGTCTGGAAAATTGAGGATTACCTTGTTTCAAAGGGCTCTCTTTGTTATTTTAAGATAAGGTCAACTGTAAAGAACTCTTCTGTTAATTAGCTTCAACTGGCACATTATTAACACAGATTGAAGTGCTTATGTGTGTAAAGTTACAGTAAGCCATATCTACACTAAATGACTTTAGTTTAATTCTATTCCATGTGGCTCTAGTTATGATGACGATCAAGGCCGATTTAGAATTAGGAGTGAGCGCTAATGTAAACACAGAATCCGGAGCAGCCAGCTCACAGCACGCCTGACAATCTAGATTGGCCTAGAAATGACACAGACAGGCTTTTATTTGCCAGCTAAGGATGAGAAGTAAAAGTGATAAATCATAAGGTGTGGAGGCAGATCCAGTGCGATGATTAGAGCCAGACGGCAATAAAATGTTCCTCATCTGCTCCGACTACAAAACGCAGGCTTGGAAAGTGTATGAGGTAGTTGTATTTTTGCTCTGATTAAGGCAAAAGTCATGCTTTTATTCAATTTATGCTTTTAAATCTAGTATTTGTTTTGTTTTAATGGTGTTGTAATATAAAGCTTTGTAATATAAAACATTGTATTACATTAATGAATCAGGCACAATAAAACATGAACATGGATTTATTAAGGATTTAAGGGCAACTGAGGTATCTCTGAAAACTCTCTCTCTTTCTCTTTTGTTCTCTCTCTCTCTCATCAATCTGTAGAACATTGACATTCAGAACTTCTCCTCCAGCTGGAGTGATGGCATGGCATTCTGCGCTCTGGTCCACTCGTTCTTCCCCACAGAGTTTGACTACAACACTCTGTCACCTGCGGAGCGCAAGCAGAATTTTGAGTTGGCATTCAGCACTGCAGAGTGAGTTCCCTCAAACCCTCAAAAAGTTACGAATTGCAGCTTTAAGGAAATCTACATTTGTTCTGTTTATAAAGCCAGATATGGAGTCATATGGAGCTCAATAGATGTGGTCACTGAGTCAACCTTCCTGAAAATTCTCCTTGTGTGTTCCACTGAAAACTAACAGCATATGGGTTTGGAAAGACACACAGATGATGAGTAAATAATAACAGTGCGGACTATTCCGTAAAAAGAGCTAATAAATTATTTAAAGCCGTTTAATAAGAACAGGTTGGAGAGATGATACGTGAACTTAACGTGACCTGACCAAACCAGCTGAACATTACGACTCCAGAAAACAAGTTCACAGAAGTCATCCGCAGTTGTGCATCTCATCACCTCACAATAAAACACGCCAGATAACGTTACTTAGTTTCCGATGGATCTGAGTGTTGGATGTCGGTAACCCGCACTTCAAACCACAAAGCATGCCAGCAAATCCCCGTTGAGTTTGGAGAAGCCTCCCCTTACCCTGAACCTGATGGTTCTAATGCATGACGTCATAGTTCTAGGAACTAATTCTGCCGCAATTCCCCAAACCAAAACGTTCAAGCAGATCATTGACCACGCACGTCATCTGAACATATGTATTACAGTTAAAGGCTGTTAAAAGTTATTTCTCACTGGCTTTTCTTTACAGGACGAAAGCTGGCTGCGATAGACTCATTGAAGTGGAGGACATGATGGTGATGGGCAGAAAGCCAGACCCCATGTGTGTTTTTACCTACGTCCAATCTCTATATAACCACTTGCGCAAGTTTGAATGAGGTGTCGGACACTTCAGCCTCGGTTGCAATGCTGCACTGCCCCCTGCTGGACAAACTCTGCTACAGTAATAGGTTGGGGTTGCCAAAATGCCCATAGGAACCCATGTCTTTAGTCTGTTCTGTGGTAGCTTCTAATCAGTTATTTATACAATCAGGTTAGACTGACATGTTTTACGTATGGCACGTATTTCTGTGGGCTCTGATTTGTAAGGTTGCAGAAACAAAAGAACTTGAAGAAAGTCTCAGTGAATTAAAGAGCCATTAAATTGACTGCAAAAAAAAGATTAGTGGATTTTTTATGAATTTACCAATTGAAGGTAGAAATAAACAAAAATGTACAGGAATAAAGGTACCGTATATCTTTTGTTCTTAGATAGATCTGCACATTTTTTTACACTTGTTTAGCCATTTTTCTATTTACCTGCTTGTAATTTGTCAGTAAGCATGGTTTTACGCCCTTTGATGTCCTTTTTACTGCATCTGTGGCTTTGCTAAAGCTTAAAATACACAGGTGCATAAGTGTGTATAACTTTGTGTGTTCCATTACAATACAAAAAGCACTGGATCTGTGTTCCATGTAGAAAATGCTGTAATTCAGGTTAAATAAAGGTGCCTACAACAGTGGCCACACATCGATGTGACAAACAGAAAATGAATGAATGCCTTTGACTCAAAGCTGTTTTGGATGTTTTTGTTATTTTTTTAAGAAAAGAAAAACATTTCCACTAGTTTTCATAATTATAATCACAATAAATGACAAAGTACACTGCTATTTACAGTCGTGTCCCTTAGTCATGTAGCTTTAACAAGTAATAACGCTTCTGTAGATATCACAAATATACTAAGGTGTAAAACAAAACAAGATTAAGTTTGTGTACAAAAACCTTTAGTTTAAGAAATTGTGTATAAAAGACACTTTTACACACTTTGCTTTACAGCGGTTCTTTATAGTTAAATCCACAAAATTCTAGCAAATCTAGTGTTTTCCAAACACTGGACTGTAGTGTTATAACAGTTCATAAATAACTCAATCTGATACAATGCTGAAACAATAGCAATAAACAGAAATAAATCACATATTCACAGTAAGCCAACAATCTGTACAATGTTCCTCAAGAGACAGAAAGATGTTTGACTGAGTTGTTAATCTAGGGCTCTCCAAGGTCTCCTTCCATAGTCCGAACCAGAACATAAAGTTCGGCTAGACCCACAACAGAGGCTGCAATCACTGCAGATATTACTCTCTGTGAGAAAAGACATAGGAAAGACATCAGAAATGATGCAGGTACATTTCTGTTAAGAGTAATTACAGCAGTCTTGTGAACTCATTGTGACTGAGGAAGGATTAGCATAAACGGTGTGGGCTGCACTTACTGCTGTTGTCTCTGTGAAGATATACTGGCTGCCCAGATACGAACAAGCAAACGCCGCAATTACAGTTACCAGGAAGTTGAAGACGGCAACCACGACTGCCTTTGCGGAACGCACTGAATAAAACGTAAAAAACAAGACAGATATAATCAACTAAATGATTACAGGATGTCAATAAAAAAAAGGAAAATGTTCTGAAGTTTTCCAAAGTCCGCTAACGACTAATTTCCTGTTAAGGGAATGCAATATTTTGTTCTATGCGTTTTCATATATATTATGAATTATAAGCATGTTTATAATGCATTCCGTATGGAGATTTACCTGTGGATTTATATTCTGTGTAATCCTCCTGTATTCCTCATTGGCTAGTTTTGCCTTAATTTTTTCCAGCCGGGATACCAGCTCAGGATTCTGTAAAGAAAATAAATGACTAAAGCTGATGTTTATGTAATTATGAATATAATGTGACATTTCATACTCTTGGGGGTGTTATCACTTCTGGGAGATAAAGTGTGCTGTCCTCAAACAGTTCATGCAAGTACACCGGATGTCCTACAAAATAAGCAGAAAATTAAGACTATTTAAGGTTGCATAGGCAAGATTTCAACACGATTCTCTTACCATTAGACTGAAGACGCTTGTGTTGTTTTCTCACCGTCTTGAAAGTTATGGACTGATCTTTTATGTTACTCAGGTCTTCCCTCAGTTCGTCTGATAAAGAAGACTTGTTCTTTAGTAAATCTTTCACTTTCTGATGAAATCTCTCTCCGATTTTCAACATATAGTGTATTTCAATAGCAACCAAATGACGTCCTTATTTAAGCTATCAATGAACAAAAAGCAAATTGTTATAAAATAAATTATAAATGGAAAAATCCCCAAAAAGCTAAAATACGAACTGTTTGTAGCAGTGACGTTAATAAATGCTACATTAAACAGTTTATAATAAATATAACATGTTTACTGTTTTCTGCTGCACATCATCCCATGCGCTCGTCCTTATCTGGTGACGTAGGAGGAGATGCAGCCCCATTGACTCTCTGTCAATTATTATGACGTTCATTTCTTTAGCTAATTTTATTTAATAATATTCGACGTTGTATTTTTCCTTTTTTATTTTAACTGTTTGGTTGTTGATAAAAAAAAATATTTTATCGATTATTTTTATCTTTTATTTATAGGCGCCGAAAAATACGACTACTTCCGTCGCAATGCCTGATGGGAAATGTTGTGCCACTGTGTAAAATCCGTATGTTTATCTACGGTAGTAGCCGCTTTAGCTTTTAAACGGTAAAACCTAAATGAAGAGCCAGTACGGCGATGTCATTCTCTAAACTCGTTGGTTTTATGGACTTTGAATGTCAGTTTTGGATTCAGTGCGATTAATATTGACTTACGTTCATGTGTTTATGTGCAGATCGCTAAAGCAAGATGGCAGCGTGCGCAGTACGTCGTGGTTTATTGTTCACCGCCAGTAACTATAACAAGCAGAAACGCGCTCACAGATTACTGAGTGCAATTGAATACAATAGCGTAATAAATGTGAAAAGACCCCAGGCGTTGTGCTCGGCTTGTGGACTGTCCAGTTTTCAGCAGACGAGGTTCATGTCATCAAGGTAATGGCTAGAAAACTGTCCTGATATGCCCTCGTGTTGTATAACTGCCAGTAAGAGTTATACTACTTTAACAAACTACTTTAACTGCATAACTTTCATTATTTATCAATGTGTCTGTAATTATTTATGGAGAAATTATTACCAGCTGTCAGATTTTTCATGTTAGCTGTTTGGACGGTTCTGTGCTGCAATACTGCTGCCATAAAGTTATAGTGCTCAGCCTAACAACTTTGTAAGCAACTTTATTATTACTTGTTGTTTAGACTAATTTTGACCACAAACCTTTTTAAAAGCCAGTGTCATAAATACTGCAGGTTTACACTTGGCAGGTAGTAACACAGAAATGAGGCCTACAAGAGGGGCAAACCTCAGCCTGTTTCTTAAACCCCCACTCTTGGTTACATAAGTGATGATCTGTGTCTGAGCCAACAGACAGTAAACAAACCCTGGTCCTGTGGTCAGCTTACATAGCTGTCAGTTCAGGGCATGGTGAACTGGAACAATTTAGTTTGGTTTGTGTCCAAAGCCTTTTTTGTAGGCGTTGCGCAATAATTAAACTTGCTGACTTGTTGCTGACTGAGATGAATTGCATTAGGTGGTGCTGTCAATAAACCTATTCTGGGCCAAATTCCAAGTGTACAAAAGTGACTTAATCTATTGCCTAATTTTTGGCAGAAACAGAGCAGAGGGGAAAATACTGGAACCTGTTGGCGTGTTTGAAGCCTTGAAACAGCACGGCAAATATGAAACAGGCCAGGTGAGAGTGCAATTGTTTTAATTTAATTGATGCAGTTCAGATGCATTACTCACTTCTATTTCACATGCAATCCACAGCTTTTCCTGCACAGTATTTTTGGCTACAGGGGGATAGTCTTGTTCCCTTGGCACGCTCGCCTCTATGATCGAGATGTGAGCCCTGCTGCGTCTGACAGGTATGTGCTGCAGTTCTTGTGGGCTTGTGTCGGATAAAGGACTAGCTGAATGGTTCTGTTTGTATTTTGCCCATTTAGCAAGCCAGACTCGGTGGGCCACGGGTCCAAAGAGGTGAAAGGGAAAATGCATACATACTACCAGGTTCTCATAGACACCAGAGACTGCCCACACATTGTAAGTTACAAATGTAAATAATCAGTTATAAGCAAGCGTTGTATAATAATAAGTCTGTCAATTGATTTATATGTGCAACTGTTTTTTACACTAGTCTCAAAGGTCTCAGACTGAAGCCGTTACGTTCCTGGCCAATCATGACGATAGCAGGGCGCTGTATGCTATCCCAGGTATAAAATAAAAACAAAAAAGCATTCTGGTAGGTTTATGCTGCAACCCATTGCAAATGAATGTGTTTCATTCCTGCTAATATCTTGTAGGTCTGGACTATGTGAGTCATGAAGACATCCTGCCATACAACTCCACTGAACAAGTTCCCATCCAGCATGAGCTGTTCGAACGCTTCCTCTTGTTTAACCCCTCTAGAAGTAACTATGTTCTAAGTGACTAATTTTACTAGTACTTCCACTTTTACTCATACTGATACATTCATATTGTGCATTCAGGTCCTCCGTTCACCGCTAGAGATACGCTACGGGCCTGGCAGGAGAAGAACCACCCCTGGCTGGAGCTTTCAGATGTCCACAGAGAAACCACGGAGAACATCCGTGTCACCGTCATCCCCTTTTACATGGGAATGAGAGTACGAGAGTCTTGAATGTTCTTTAAATGTTCTTCAACATAGTTTCAACATTATTACAGCATCTTCAGGGTTTTATGAAATGAACTTCAGAACTTTAATCTGAATCCTTTTGTGGTTTTACAGGAAGCTCAAAACGCACATGTATATTGGGTAAGCAAATAATAATATGCTTCACTATTAAAGAAAGAACCTAACAAATAGTGACCTGATCTGTGGATGTTGTCCTCAGTGGAGATATTGCATCCGTCTGGAGAACCTGGGAAATGAGGTGGTTCAACTCAGGGAAAGACACTGGAGGATCTTCAGTCTCTCTGGGACTCTGGAAACAGTGCGAGGAAGAGGAGTGGTTGGCAAGGTGAGTTAGCGCTTGAACGTTATTAAGCTTGAGCATAAACATCAATCAAGGACTGTGGAACAATGGCTTCTTTGCTAAAACCTTCAATACCTCACCAGGAGCCAGTTTTGTCAAGAGAACAGCCAGCCTTTCAGTACAGCAGTCACGTTTCTCTTCAAGCACCCAGTGGTCACATGTGGTGAGTTTATCAACATGCCGGCACCCTTCAAATTATCCACTGAAATTTCATGGAAATGCATCCTTGTGCCAGACATCAGTTTTGCTTTTTAATGTGAAACTATTTTGTGTTAAGATAATGAGGCCTGACGGTCACGTGTTGTATTGTGTCTTTGTTTAGGGGGACGTTTTGTTTCGAGAGAACAGATGGCTCACACTTTGACGTGCGCATTCCACCTTTTTCTTTAGAGAGCAATAAGTACGACAAAGCGCCCCCAGCTGGTTATCCGTTGTGATGAACCTTCTCCTATAGGTCTGCCGTCACAGCTCAGCATCACTACCCGGCTGTTCCCTTGGAGATCCTGTTTTTACCTTCCTCCTATCGGTGCTCCTTAAATATATGATGTTTTAGCAAAACATCCTTCAGCCTGAGGGCTGATTTATAACAGCTGCTTATTTTAAACGAACATGTAAAATAGCTACATTGAAATGAAGACTTTATCTCATAAAATGGCGTGATGTAAGTGTTCTGGTTGGAATGGAAGCATGGTCAACCTCGGCAGGCAGTATGGAGAGAGTTATAATGTGATTTTTCTTTTATTTATTTGTTGTATTTGTCAGTGAAATAAGCATAAACGCTAATAAATCTAATTGTCAGTTCATTTATTGAAGTGTTTGTTAATTCCTAATTGTTTTTTTAGGACCTGAGTAAAGCCTAAGCTAGTTTATGTTCTGAAGAACGTGAGAAATGTTTTCCCTAAAAAGTGAATTGCCTAGTTATGGATGTGGACATGCCAAAACCAAGCTGTTCATCACTTAAATGTGTTTTGAAAGCTTAGTGGGCTGAAGTTGTATTCAAATCTACATGTGATCATGCATTTAGATGAACTAATGCAGCTACTTCATTATTTACTGTAAATATGTTTGTTACAGCAAAAATAAAAGGTTGATTTCATTGCGTGAGATCTGACATTCTTTACAAAGAAGTGAGGTAATAGTTTCTGTCAAATTTTCCAGAGAACGTCAACAAAAAATGAAGCACTTGTGAGGAAAAAGAAAAGGTCCCGTTTCCAATAGATGATTTTCTTTGTTTTAAACGCCAGATGTCAGCAAACAAATGGTCAACATTGATAACGTAAAATCGGTGATTTAATAAAACACGTCGCAATCTATGACGATGATGTATAGGTTAGATTGCACAAATGTTGCCTATTTTGTGCTTAAAACTGTTTAAATGCTTTTATTATGTCATGTGTTGCAGAACTGGACGAGTCCTGATGGCAACCATCCGCTCCACCTGGTTAACTGTACCATGCCGGTGGTGCAATATCGACTACAGGCTGAAACACAAGTGGAGGATGTTGGACCGCTCCACCCCTCCCACCGAGCCTCTGTCGAGACCCGTCCGCTCCATCCGAGTGAAGAGAGATCGTGCAATCTCTGAACACACCCAGATCTCAGACGGGACACACGTGGGGAGAGGTCATATCAAAGAGACCATGACGCATTTCATCACTGAACGCTGATATTTCTGCAAGCTGTGGATTGGAGACGCTGGACTGACTTGTGCTGGGAGGAAAGCAGTCGCGGACGGCGTAAATATTTACATGCTGTTCACAGCAGAGAACTCACGAAGAGACCTACATCGTGTAAAGACAATGCGCATCAACCGCGATCTTTAAGCGGTCCAGAAAGGGTCAGATTGTAATAGGCACAAAAATGCAATTTGCATTGCAGGAGATCGGGCTGTGATTGTATGTTGACACGGACTGTCGGAGTTTCTGGAGGTTCACGGGACTGCTCGCTCTTCTCTCATCTGCGGTCATGCCGCAGGCATCATCTGATCTGTTCCCCACCTGAGGGACTAAATCCAACATAACTGGAGTTTCATGCAGAATAGATAAATACCGACGCTTTGACCTGATTGTTTAATTCATTGCATATTAGGCACAAAATACGTGATATTTTGGCTGTTGCGTCCTGTTGTAAAAGCTCAAACTATTGCGAGTGCGCAGCCAATGATGTCTGAAAGTAAACATCTGACGTGCACGAGCCAGCTGTGAAGATGTGAAGTTCGACGTCATGGTTTGTGATGGTCGTCAAAACAAAAACTAAAATTGAGACAATTGAGGATTTTGTGTAACGGGTTTTTATTGCCTCTGTATGCGATTGTTTGCCATTTACTCAACTAATTCATATCCTTTAAATGTACTTTAAGTCTTTCTTATGTGTGATATGACAGGTTTGAGGTGAACGGCTTGAACAATTTCTCCAATTGTACTTTTTTTACAATTGTATTCCCTCATGCAACTTTAGAAACCAGGCCACATTTTTGTTCCTGTTTAATGTGAATGCTTTTTGAAAGTATGCCCGGTCTGGAGGGCC
This sequence comes from Yasuhikotakia modesta, assembly GCA_036877545.1. NCBI lineage: Eukaryota > Metazoa > Chordata > Actinopteri > Cypriniformes > Botiidae > Yasuhikotakia > Yasuhikotakia modesta. The sequence continues at coordinate 47,633 of JBAJNP010001628.1, forward strand.
TTTTCCGCGGCGAGACTCTATAACCAAAAATGGGAGCAAAGCAGACGAAGGCCGCAGGACAGGAGGCTGGAGCGAGTCCCCAGAGCGCGGGGTGGAAACGGACACCGACGAAGGAGCGCGGTGACATCCTGACCTCCTTAATCAGGTCCGGGGATAGACTGAGAGGCAGCGGGACCCCCCCTCCATACCAGCGGCGCATCGGAATGATCCAGGAGATGATGATGATGGCAAAGCAGGGCAAACATGATGAAGCCACAGAGATGTTGAAGACCCTCCGACAGGTACAGAAATCAGTCTGTGTTACTTATGAGGCTGGAGGGGTTGGATTATATAATGGTTGTTAAATGTTGTTACTGTCAACTCTTCCCTGTCTCAATTTTCTTCCGTGTACTCAGTCGTGTTTTGTATAGAGTGCATGAAGTTACACAGTCCCTGAAGTTGGGAACAGTAGTATAGAAAGATGTACGTCACAAAAATGTCAGTCACTTACAGAGGCGATTATAAAAGAGTGCAGAAGTCAGTCATCTGTGTGCAAGCTGCTTTTGAAAGGCACAGACTCCACAAACAACATCATTACTGTCACATTTCTGCCAGGGCTGATCATTTGAATAGAAAAAGTAGTTTATCTGGGACTCAATAGTCACAATACAAACAAGGCTTATGCAATGTAAACAAGACTATGAAAACCCAGACCATAAAACAATCAGTGTACATTAACTGTACAAAAACAATACTGTAGCTGTAACTGTACAATGTTAAATCAATCAGCACCATCTTTTTAATGTTTATATAACATAAATGTGTAAAAAAGTAAAACTAAAACAATCTTAATATACAAGCTGATTTCAAAATTGATCTTCCATGTATATGATATATAACTTACAACTAACTAACTAACCAATGACTAGTTTGCATTTCTACATTCTTCTACATTCTGCAGACAGTACAAGAGATGTTTCACAGCTTTACAGTTTGAATTTACATTTCACAGAAATTTGTTACTGTACTGTGATGTCGCTGGGCTACAGTGAACCTGTGAGCGCAGCACCAGCTACTGCTCTGCATAAATACCAACTGTTTACTCTGGCTAGTCATTATAGATGCTGTCAGCAAACACGATGCTTCATATCTAATGGCTGTGTGCTGTCTCAGTAACTAAGTTTGTGTTAGTGCCATTAAGATCAAGTCCGTGTAGATGCTGCGTAAATGTCATCAGAATTCTTTCCTGTTCCTGTATGTTGAGTCGTAAACAGTAATAATCAATGTATGGACCGGAATATTGTTTTAGTGGTTTTCACTGCATTTAGGTTATAAACAGGATTTTCTAGGACAGACACCAAAGAATGAACCGGGTTTTAAACCCTCTATATGTGTTAAATGAATTGTTGGTCAGTGAGGAAGCAACAGGTTTGAAACGCTACATGCTTGTTTCCAACAGGAAGCGTTTTCCTCAGGTAAATGTAACGTTTTTACTGGAATGATTTTTCAGCGCATCCTGCAACGGAGATGAAGCACATAATGATGTGAGAAAGGGAGTCAAAGGAGAGCGTCTCCTGTCCGGCGGTTACCAAGCGCACCTTGTTGCCCGGAAACCGTGAAAATAGATGGGCCTTTGATTAAATGGAAATCGATTAATCAGAATCTGGCTTCATAGAGGGATGATGTTAAAACAAATGGTTTTCTCTGCATGCGTGCAATTTAGGGCCAGTGCTTTGTCAAGGGAGGGAGTCGAACGCTGGAAAAATTCATTACTAGGTAGAAACTCAGTCACCTCCTAGTAACACAAGCTTGTTGTGTTTGTGGGTAGCGACATACATATTTCATAAATAATGAAGAATTGTTTTTCTGGCTCATTCATTTTCTCACTAATTGCTGTAATGAATATTGCTGTAATTCACACACACCCGTTTGTGTGCTGTTGATTGGCTGGTTTTGACTGTGCAGCCTGCAGCCCTGCGCATATTTGCAGATTTTTAAATTCAATATTCAAAAAGTTATGCTGCTCTGAAGATTTCCAGGTTTTAATGTTGCATCATTTTCATTCAATTTTTCATTTTCATTTAGTCCTGACCACAAAGTATGTTCTCTTCCTTGGACTTTATTAATGGTTTAAGGGATATTTAGACAAATTTAACAAAAAAATGACAAATATTACAAGGTTTCACAAACCAAAGTAAAACTGTTCCTTATATGTTATGTATTATGTCCTAAAGGTGTATAGAGATTTTTGGTTTGGCATTTATTTAATACAATGCACAAAATTATTGGTGTATGTTGTAGTAAATATTTATTTGGCACAAAAATGCCATATTGTGCAGAATCTGAAGCCAATAGCCTCACAGTGTTTAATTCCCATTCTAATGACTGTTCCTGTACTGTGTCTTTATTCCAGGATCTGGGAATGGAGTCGACATCTCTGGATGACGTTCTGTACCGCTACGCTAGTTTTCGCAACCTGGTGGATCCCATTACTCATGACCTCATCATTAGCCTGGCCAAATACGTTCACTGCCCAAAGACGGTACAATGCACGGCTTCTACTGTATGTGCACATACTGTACAAACACACGCTATTTCTGTATGCCATAATGTTAAAATTTAATATGTATAGCGCTGGGTGATGGTACAGCAGAAAGAGACGTGAAATAACTTGTAGCATTTTAGTGCGGCGAGCAGTAGATTGAATGTTGTGTTTTAGGCTTGTGTGAGACAGAAACAGGGAACAGAGGGGGGTGCATTAGTGGATGAGTCACACTCACTAAAGACCCGTCAGCCCTCTTTCCAGACTGCTGCTTGCACTTAATGAAGCAAGTCGGGCACTATAACACCCAACTCAGCTTCTGTGGAGGCCTCACACACACACCTGACCTCCAGCAAAACACACACAAAACAGCCGCTGCTTTCTTCTCACTGCGCTGATTGTGACAGAATGTGTTTCTGAAATCAAATTATATCGACCTAAACGACAATACAAGAATATTTGCATTGCATTTTTGCATTATGACATCATTAAAATGTCATTCTCATAACTGTAACACAAAAATATAATTATATTTTGTATGTAAGTGTTTAAACATCATGGTAGTGTCTGTGGTATTATCTGTATTTGCTGTTGTTAAAAAACATTGTATTACACTAATTTGTCATGTATTATGGTAATGACAAACGAAATGAGAATAATCATTAAGATTAATGGGAATTACAAACCTCTCAAGCGTAAAACGTCCGGATGCATTACGGTAATGACAGCCTGGGTGGAAATGCGCTTGATTGACATGATGATAATGTCACAATGCAAAATACTTGTTTTTTAAATGCTTTTCTTTATGCAAAAACTAAATAACATGTTTTAAGTAATTGCTAAAAAATTGAGAAACACCTAAGAAACATGCAAATGCATTAACCTTAAGCAACTGGTTTGAATTAAATGTCAGCAATTAGTGAGTAAATGAGAGTTTCGGAGGGTGACATTTGCCATAAGAGTTATTGCAAGATTTAGATGAATGCTGCAGAGACAGACAGTGGAGGTGAGCTCAGTGATGGGCGGAAGTGAGAGCTCGGCTGTGGTATATGATTACATTGCCAGGGGACTGTCTGTCTGTCAGTCGGAGGTGATCAGCCATATGGCACTTTTTACTTCACCGTCAGCACCAACTCAACAAACACATATCGTTTGTTTACCAAAGGTCTCAATGTTATCCACAGGCACGAGTTATTTCTGACCCGCTGCAGAGATAAAGACCCGGTGCAGCGTGGAGATGCGATCGCAGGATTAATTTACATACTGACTAATACATATTGTACAGATACAGGCTCCCGCACAGACGATCCTCGCATCCTAATATGCCTGCATCCCTGCTATACAGTATAACATGCAAAACGGCACATCCACCGCAGTGTGTTTGAATACACAGTGAGAAGAACATTAACTCAGAAGTGTCTTTGATCTATAATATGATATGACAATATAAAATAAGTAGATTAAGAAGAATGAGTGATCAGTTATGACAATAATAAACCCGTAAACATTTCAATTACTGTAACAGAACAATATTATCAATTGAATGGATCTCCTGTCTGTAATGGATTTATTGTGGTGATACATTTAACACAGGAAGAATTTGGGCTGCTTTATTTTCTTGTTAATAGGATGTCTTTGGAGTTAATGAGCAGTTATTTGAAGGTGTGAGGTTTATAACTAAAGTTTCCCATTTGCAGTTTTAATAAAAAAAATAACCAAAGCAGTGTTTTTCTTTCAGCTACTTACATGTTTATCATTGACAGAAAGGTGTGTGTTTCCATCAGTGTCTGCAGAGATTTTGTGGCAGTTGGAGTCTGTATGAGTGACAGTTCCCTGCCTGTTGAGTTTATTTAGGCCATTATAAATGTGGGTGAGAAACTGAGCTGTGCAGAAATTACTGTAAATTACATCAATATGTCACTTTTTAAGTGCTAATGCATTTGACCATGTACCCTAAAACAGTCACACACATACACACACAAACACAGAGCCCCAGTCAGTCAATGATAGTGCTAATGATAGAGTGAGCAGGTGACATGTCAGGCAGTCCATATAGTTTCGCTCCTCTGTCATCACAGATGTCAAAGAAATTAGTATTTTACCTGAAGAACTCTTGAGTCCCTGATCTTCTGCCAGTCCACATTAACCTGCTGCATTTTACAGCATGAGTAAACCTCTCTCTCTCTCTCTCTCTCTCTCTCTCTCTCTCTCTCTCTCTCACTGTGTCTCTCTCTGTCTCTCCGTTTCTCTCTTTCTGTTTCTCTCTCTCTCTCGCTCTGTCTCTCTCACTCTGTTTTAGGAGGGTGATGCTCTGGGTGCCATGGAGAAGGTGTGCCGTCAGCTGACCTACCACCTGAGTCCACACTCCCAATGGAGACGTCAGGGGCTGCTGAAGAGGAAGCCACAGTCCTGGTGAGAGAGAGAGAGAGAGGGGTGGCAGATATAGGCATTGAGGGCATCTGCTATTATAAATGTATTAGAAATTTGAAGGAGTTTCAGTCTAGAATGCTATTCTCTTCTGATTTTGACTCGGCACATCTCATCTAAAATCTTATCTTCACTTCTCATCTTGTCTCAGATTGTCTACTCATGTCTTCTCAACTCGGTTTTCGCCCCTTCTTTTCTCCTCCATTCTGTTCTCACGTGCCATTTCACATCAGAACATTGAATGTAAAGCTACATTAGAAATTGAATTGATGGGCATGTCCCTCAGCCCACACACAGCAACCCGGTGGCTCACAAATGCTTCGCTTTATTCATTAGTTAAAGTGATTATTTGGTTTAAAAATAAACCAAAATTATTGTTAAGACTCGCTGGCTTTGCAGAGCAATCAAAAATGAATCATCACCCTGCCAGTTGTTTGCGCATGTACTGATTTGTTAGCACTCAGGGATTAATGATGTTTTTAATTAATTACAATTATGGGTTGCAGGAATGTTTCCGTAATGTTTTCATTAAGTCAGTTTTCTAATGTTATTTTGAAAGTTTTAGGCATGTTTAAAACGTCCAGTTTTTAGGTGTGTATAAACGTTATTGCCTGGTGATGAGAATTTTCGTTCTGTAGCGTTTTTCCAAATGTTCCATTAACTGCTTAAGAATGAGGTTTTTAAAATGTATGATTTATAAAAATGAAATTTAGAAAAATGTTGTACTAAAGTACAATAGCTTGAAGTTGAGGGAATGTTTAAAGAACATTAGCCAATATTCTAAGAATGCTTCCAGTTAGCTAACGCTAATGGAGTGTCACATTCAAAGCTCAGGTCCAACACTCCTCATATCTCCCAAATTAATTTAATAGATAATATCTAGTATTATATTTCTAAAGCAGCCAAATATCATCCCTCAGGAATCGTATGTGAGCGTTCCCCAATCTCTCCATTGATGATAAGAGCAGTGTTTATTCTGCCGGGTGAGCCAGTGAACGAGATCTAACCCCCGCTGTGTGCCGTGTGCTCTTTAACTAACACATGGTTTTGCGTACACATACTTTCATGGCTCCTTTCCAGTTCCCATTAATACAGTTAAACCACAGCCCGTCTTTGTGTGTGTCACATGTAAATGAGGTAATACTGGGCTTTGTTTATTTCCTGTATTGATTGAAATGGTTAAAGAAACACGACCCCCTATATTCAGCGCCAGGGACCTTGCCATCATGCATTGCAGTGGCTGCTGTTGTGGTTGAGGCGTTTGTTTTATTTAGCCCACATTTGATCTTGGGTGTGTGATATTAAATCATTACTGGGTGTTTTTTGTTGATGGTGTTCTGCTATTCAAATGAGTCACAGCACACATGGTTCTCATTTATAATTCTGCTCAGTGATCTGTTTGTGTGTTTACTGCAGGTTATCAGGGCAGATGCAAATGCAGCTGTAGGAATTTAAAAGGGAAAGATTTACACAAGATGTTCTCACCTTTCTGCTCAGCAGTTCTTATTTTTCTCTGTTTAAAGAACCTTTGTTTAATGTGCCTGAACTCTGTGTTTACTAATATGAGTTGCCGTTCACAGAAAATATGAGGTTAAATCAGTTTAACCATCACACACTGAAGATGCCTGTGGGAACAGTTTCACAAATGAGATCTCATTAATATCTCTATTGTTTCTCATGGAGAAAATTTGATTAAACAAGTTTTTCTCTTGAGAAAAAGAGTATAATAATCTACGCTGTATTTTATCTGTTTCGGTCTTTCAAACTACGCTCATATTTAGCTGTGAAAGTCAAAGTTTTTAATCAACATATTTTTTTCCAAGCCCAAATTGTCTGGGCTTTGCTATCAACATGAATTTTGTAGCTGTAAGCATGTCAGCAGTTAATACGAAGTAACTGAAAGCCTCATTAAGTTTAAGCATAAACTATGAGTCATGTACTTTTTAATTCTTTTATCTGGGTACAGAAACTCTCTCTAAAACCCGTATTACTTTATCTGTCTTTCACATCCCCTTCCTCATAATGCATCTGTCCTCTGCAGTCTAGTGTTGGTTAAGTGCTAACATAACCTTAACCTTCCCTACAGGTTATTACAGACCGATTACCAGACAGGTGCCCCATTTTATCTGTGGTGCCCCACAGATATTCCACTGTGGTTTGTGTGTTTATAGCAGCATTGCGTTACTCACGACGTGTGAACAGCATGTTTGTCCCTCCACACAAATATTTATATTAAAGCTGCATTAATTTAGTTTTGCAATTTTACATAGAACCGGAGAAAACGATACATCTGCTACAAATGATGTTTACCCAATAGCATGTGTGGAGGAAAATGTAACTGGTTGATTTATTAGCACAGCGGCGTGTATCAGAAGTTCAGCTGTTGATGATGAGTCAGTGATGGATGTTTAATGCAGGTGGGAGAGCAAACAGACACACAGCTGACAGCGTATCTCCAGCATGTTTGCATTTGTTTGGGATTTCTTTGGAAGTGGTGACAGAGGAGAATTATGGAAGTACATTGAGTGTAAGACGCATGTGACTGTGATGAAGTTTTCAGTCAGTTGTCAGACTGGCGGTTGAAAATGAACACAAATTAGTTATTTGTGAGTACATGCTAGTGCGGTTTGTAACATTACCTTACTCCTAGCCTTAGCTTAATGTAATTTCCAATGGTAAGTTTATTATATGATATAAATAATTTAATAATATAATAATATTATATTATAATATTGTAATGATTTAAAGCTGCCAGGTCTGATTTCCCGGGAAATGTCTGTTTGGCTTTATTTGATTTTAATATAAGTAAGAAGTAAAGTGACCTGCAGTTTCTGTTTCAAACAGAGATGGCAGTAGAGAGGCAATTCATATGGATTTCAGCGTTAAACAATATAAACAATATCTGTATTTTACAGTTATGTTGCCTGTAATGTTTACATCTCTGGTGTACAAACACAAATCTGATGTGCCATAAATCTTAAACGTGAGCTCCTTTGTTGTAGAAGTTTAGCATCTGGACTGGAATGTAAAGCACATGGCATTTGTCTGGTCTGCATGTGGTCCGGTGGAGACCTGAAGTCCATAACAACCAGCCCACAGCTGTCAGACACTGCTGAAAAATGTCTTCCTCATTTCAACAGGCAGACTGAAGCTTCCTGGATGATCACATCCAGAGCAACAAGTTTAGCTTTAGCGTGTCATATACTGCCAAAATTGCTAGAATGTTTAAACAGAAGAGAGTATGAAAAAAAATGGTGATGTATTTGGGAGCAGTTGTGTTAGAAGAAGAATGTTTGAGAATATAAAACTGGAAAGATTGGAGGGTGTGGAATGTGTGCTGTTGAGAAATCATAGCCTCATCTCTTAGGCATGTTTCTGCCTCTCTCTTAGTACATTTTTCCCTACACTCCTCCTCCCGTCTCCCTTTATTTTCTCTTCGTGTGATCTTCTGAGTTGTTCTTCAAACGCTGCTTTTACTTAAAAGATTACCTCAAAGCTTCACCCAACCAAAACTATTAATTTACCAACCTAAATGTTGTCCTGTTGCTTGCATGGAACACAAAGGCAGAAAGTTAATAGAGACTGACAGCCTTAGTCCCCATTGACTTTCATCTTTATTCATACAATGAAAATTAAAGTTGACTGAGGCTGTCAGTCACTAACTCTCACCCTAAACTCTCGTTTGAGGTTCCTTGAAATAAATAACAGCAGGTTTGGAATCATTTGACAGCATTTACACAATGACAGATGACTTTTTTGGTGTACTGTCTCTTTAAACTCTCTGTTTTAAACTCTCCTTTTCTGTTGTTAGGACTTTCTGTATTCTTGCTCTCTCATGCTCACTCTCCAGAGAGCCGGAACGGGTTTAGAATGTAATGTGAAGTTACAGTGTTGATATTCTCGTTGCCTACAGCTTTCTGTATCTCTGCCTTTATAGGTTTCATTCTACATATACCGCAGCCTTTATCACCAAACCCCCAATTAGTGGCGTCTTAGCATTGATGCTCATGCATTGATTTACATAGTCATTCAGACAGCTGTCACGCCAGAGTTACTGATGCAGATGAGGCTGAGTAAGGGAGGTGTTTGGAAGAACACTAAATTGCTTGAACAAAGCTTTTAAATTACACAGAGCTTATACAAAGCAGCTTTCAACTGTGTCAGAAATACATTTCTGCATTATATTATCCTCTGAGCTCACTACACTGTGTCAGATACAAATACTGGATATTCATAGGCTAAAATAATCAGGAAATATGGTAGAAACTTAATGACCAACTGTCACTATGCAAAGAGTTTGACTGATGGATTGTAAAGGCATTTTATTTATAAGGCATTTTAATTTAATTGTGTAAACATGTTTGTCACTATAGATAGTCTGTATATTTTTAGTTTTATTTTTTAGTTTAATTTAACTATTAACATTATAACACACATGCAGTCTTCAATTGTTTACGAAATTTTACTTTATTTATTTATTTTTATATTAAGAATTAATATTCTTTATCGAGATCTGATGGGACTAAATGTCTTAAATCAGTGTTGGAATAGATAACTATCACAATTATTATCTAAAACTCTTTTAATTCTTAAACACTTAATTTCTCAGTCCATTTCCAAGTCAATGGAGATAATTTACATGCAGTGATTTATAACATTGCTGCCCAGAATTCCAGTCCTATCACACATCAGTAATTTTCCCCAGTTGTGGATTTTTGCCAATATGAAGTTTAATTTCAGGATTTTATCTAAAATGAAATGCTTGATCTGAATCTAAAACCAACCATTTATTTTCCCTGACATTCATTTAGCACATGTAAATTTTGGCTGACTGAATAGATTACCTCAGGTCTGTGAGAGAGAGATTTTCATGTAGGATAAAGTGACCACAGATCGACCCAATCACAGTAGAATCACAATCGCTTTTTTGTTAGTGACTGTTTTCCTTCCTCTTTTCTTTTCCCCTATGACAAAATGTGAAGAAATTGTAACAATACAACACAGTATGGCTCGTCTCACACACTCCCACCCTCCTGCTGCTCACAGTCTTTATTTTCCTGTCTGCAATGCTCAACAGAAGTGAAAATCTGTAACCTTATTATCTTCAGTCAGACCTTTGTTCAGTCCTTTCACACAGAGGAAACCACCTGGTTCGGTTTCACCTGACAGAATCGAAGATGCCACAGAAGTATTATTTCCTAGTATTGTGAGGGTTGATGAGTCGTCAGAAATAAACACGGAGGCTGAGGGTAAAGACTGATGTGATGGAGTCGATGCATTTTTGTTCATTGAGGGAGTGATTTAATGGGCGATAGATTAAAAAGGTACATTATACAAATTAAACATTAAGTAGATTGCACAATTATAAACCTTGTGTATCCTTCACAAAGTTGTGTATTCCTTGTGTATTCTGTTCTTTGTATCAGATGTAAATAATTTTTTTTGTTCTTCAAAGAACCATCCTGTCAAAAGTTCTTTTAATTTTGAAGAATTATCTTTAAGAATTATTTTCCTACCTTTTATGTATAGTACCAAAAAATGTTTTTCCA